>JAQGBB010000071.1:0-29348 GCA_034691745.1 Prismatolaimus dolichurus
TCGATCGTGATCGATCAATCGCTCACTCAGGCACGTTGGACGTGGGCGATCCTTTTTATGATCATCACGCCGTTGATGGTTGGCTTTCTCAATGCCTTCGTTCGCTTTATATTTCGACGTACCACTAGCACACCGAGCTGGCACCATTACATTTGGGTGAGTCGCGTGTACACAATAAAATATCACCTATTTCTAGAAAGTTCAAAATTCCTAAAAGTAAATACGAAATTTGGGGATAATTTCTCGAAAATTTTAAACTACATTCAAAATAAAAATAATTTCAAAAGGAAAATTTCTGTCAAAACAAAATTTTGTCAAAACAAAAATTTTGTCTAAAAATTATCCGAAATAATTTAAAATTTGAGAATAACGTGTCAATAGTGAAAACAGCAATTACATTTTTTGTGTTTTAAATTTTTTCCCACAAATTTACAGACGTGTATCCCGACGATGCTTTCGACGATCGGCGTCGTCTTCTTCTCAATGTGGTCACTCCCAAAGCTCCATAACGTCGCCTATAGCACAATCACCATCTGGACACTTCCACTCGCCTTATCCCTCATCAACATCTTCTCCATCCCACAAACAAACCGCGTCGGCCCTGAGGATTCCACAAAGACGACAAAAAGAAAAAAGAACCAGCCACCTCCAAAACCTCCAAAGCGAGATAATTTCCTCCTTCGGCGTTACATTATCATCGTGCTCAACGTTCTCGCCTTCCTTTTCCAAGTGTCGATCGGCGGTTTCATCGGCCTATATAGCAACACGCAAGAAAACGCTCAGTTCAATTGGCAAGATTCTCTCATAATGTTCGCCGCCATCTTCCTCTCCTCGCTTCATTGGGTCGATAATTTCCTCACCGAGTACTCGGTGTTCCCACGCCGGCTCAACGAAGCAATCAAGGTGTACCGGCAAAGGCACGCTCTCTGTCGACTTCAGCTTCGAATCTTTAGCTATTTCGTGAGCACCGCGACAGCGCTCGCGACGATGGCGCTGGTCGTCTACCTAAACGAAATCCTCCAGCAATCAGCGCCCAGCTCGACGACGATTTCTTCGATTTTTAGCTCCGCCGCTTTCGGCACCGATAGCGGGTATCGAATTTCGATCAATACGAGCACCGGACTCTACAACGTGACCGATAACGCGTGCTGTAACGCCCTCCTTCATCAGATGGCCTTGGCGCGATTTATCGATTTTCCATGGGTTCTCTTCGCGATTCAAGTGGGTTGCGGCGCGGTCGCGACGATTGGCGCCGTCATTGCCTGCCAGATTCTCGTGCAACAAGAATGCTTCGCGTTGCCACTGGTCATTTTGGCACCCCTAGTCATTCATGGGGTTGCAACGGCGTTGACGGTGCGCGTGAACCTCTGGGGACGGGAGGTATTTTCCGATGAAACATTGATGGAGATGTTTCCACCGGAGATAACGCTCGTGTTGTTGAATGCGCGAGATCAGTATTCTGAGGGTGTTTTGGCGTTGTACTGGGACCCGGACACCTACATTGCAATCTTCTGGGTCATCTGGGTAGCTTCGGCGCTGATGCTTACGTGGCACATTTGGAATCCGACACAGGAACGACTGGCGCATACCGAGAAGTAATATTATTCGATACAAATCAATAAATCGATACAAATCAATACAAATCAATATCAATCGATACTATAGGCTGTTTTGGAGCTATGTCTATTCGGCTCCGTACATGAACCTTTCGCTCCCGCTTGGGCGCCGAAGACACCCGGTCATCGCGGATGAAATCACCGTAAGGTCACGTGACGTGGCTTTAGAATTTCTGAAAAACGATCCATCTCTTTTAGAAAAATGGTGAAGACGAGGAGAGAAGCTCCACGATCGGACAGTGGACGTTAGTTTCACCGGCGGAGACGCGAAAGTCCCCGCCGCTAATCTTTGCGTGTTGCACAATGTGGCACGAAACACCTGAGGAGATGAAGTCGCTGCTTCGCTCGATTTTTCGGTAGGAAGTCATGCAAAAAGCCCCTGTTTTAAAAAATGATGGTTTTGGACTCCTCACCCCCCTTCGTGCTTTTTTACGTGTAAGAAATAGGCTATGTTTAACACATAACGTGCTCTTTTTGCCCACCCCCCTCCCAGACACGTGCTTTATGCATGGCCCCTGGGTAAGAATTGGAATCGGGGAAGCTGAATAGAAACTGAAGGATTCCTGCTTCTAGTCTTGATCTCGATCAAAGCGCACGTCAGATTCTGCAGAATCGGAACGTTCAAGTCGAGTTCCAGCATATACTGTCGCTCGTTGGCAGTAGCTTCAGGAAGGACTTCTATAGATTTGAGGGTACAACGACAGTGAGAAAGCTGCTGAAGTGAGCTCCTTCAGGCACGTCATAATATTTTTTCAGCTCATATAATTTTCGACGATGCCTTCGAGAAAGTCGAGCATCCCGCGAAGGATCCCTTCATTGCGAACGAATTTGTGCAGAAATTTCTGGACGCCATCTCAGAGGCCTTCAAGTATGCTAATTTGACTATTTTTCAAGCAAGCTAGCAAGCAATAAACAACCAATTAATAGAATGGTATAATTAATCATTAATAATAATAATCAATAATAATACATCAGTAATTAATAATAAATCAATAATCAGCGATGCAGCAATAATAAATCAATAGGTGACAAAGAGTAAATAGTAATCAAGGATTAAATCTGTGACCAATAAAGCTAGGATCACGAATCTATTTACGACCTGTGCTTTCGCTACCTTTCAGCGACGTACTCGCTATCAATCGTCCGTATGGTCCCGAAGAGAAAGTCCTCACTCCCTACGGCGGACGCTTCGTTTTCAAACTTCCAGGCGCAACTGGCAACAAGCTCTATCTGCACTTGAAATCGAAGGATGTCATCCGGCATCGCAAACGATGGAGTCAAGTAGCTGATCGACCAAAAGTCGATTTTTATTCAATAAATTTCCTCATTCTCTCCATCTGTAGGTCATGTACATGAATTTCCTCCTCCAATATCGTCTTCCGCTTGAGAAGTTCGATCCTCAGACGACGTTCATTCTCGCACTCGACGGCGACGTTGACTTTCAACCGCAGGCGCTTCTGCTCCTCGTCGACGCGATGAAGAAGAACCCGAAGGTCGGCTCCGTCTGCGGACGCATTCATCCGATGGGCTCGGGTCCACTCATTTGGTACCAGAAGTTCGAGTACGCCGTTGGTCACTGGCTCCAGAAGGCCGCCGAGCATGCTTTTGGCTGTGTACTCTGCTCGCCTGGTTGCTTTGCTCTATTTCGGGCTCAAGCTCTGCTCGACGACAATGTGCTTGCTCACTACTGCGAAGAGGCGGAGGAGGCGATTCATTTTATACAACATGATCAAGGTAAAAAATTTAAGGCGAGTAAACAAAGTGAAATGAAATCATTTTAAAATATAATAATTTTGAAATGAAGTAAAGCAATTAAAAATGCAAAATACGTTTTGGGCCCACTGACGAAGTCAGTAGGCCTATTGCGGGAGGGGGGAGGGAAGACGGGGAAAGTCGACGTGTGACCAGTAGCATCCTTCTTTGTTGCTCGCTGCGCTCGCTTGGGGGTCATTCAACAATTACATAATCGGGTAGGGGAAGGGGGTCGGTCCGGCAACGACATCATGTGTAAAAGAAAAAGCTATACGTTACACGTAACGACGGTGACATGGGGAGGGGGTCGAAAATTTTCAATTTTTGCTTTACTTAATTGTTGAACGACCCCTTGGCAGGATGAAAAATAAGGGTTTTGATTATGAACTTTATTTGGTGACGTTGGCATACAGGTGAGGATCGCTGGCTTTGCACGCTTCTCCTTCAACGAGGTTGGGCCATAAACTACATTGCCGCATCCGACTCGTACACTTTCGCACCCGAAGAGTTCAACGTCTACTATGGTCAGCGACGCCGATGGGCACCGTCGACGCTCGCAAACCAGATGGACTTGCTCGCCGATTGGAAAGGTCTTATTCGCAACAACGACAATATGAACATTGGGTCTGTCGAGTCGAAAATCGATTTTATTTAAAAATCAATTTTCAGGTCGATTTTGGTTTTAAGGTACATGGCGTATCAGGCGTTCATGATCTTTAGCACTCTGCTCGGCCCAGGCTTCATCTACATGATGTTGTACGGTTCGTTCAGCGAGGTCATCGGATGGGGACGATTTCAGGCAATGTGCCTCATCGGTGCGATCGTTGTCATCTATGCACTGATATGCTGGTTTGCAAAGGATTCAGTACAGGTAAAGAGAACGGGCGCATAGATATGATGTCATCATTGAAGAGCTAATTCTATTTTAGCTGGTAGCCGCGTTAATTCTAACAATCGTCTCCGCGCTCATGATGGCCGCTGTTATCGTGGGCTTGGCCGTTCAAGGGGCTCAGGATGGCTGGAACTCGCCTGGAGTACTCTTTCTCATACTCGTCGGAGGAATGTAAGGAATGCAGTTTTATGGATTTAAAATTAAATTATAACAATTAATTTTGATAAATAATTTTTAATTTTAATTGAATTTTTAATTAATTGAATTATATAAATTTTTTAATTTTAACAATAATTTATTTTTTAATAATAATAAATTGAAAATTTAATTTTTAAACTGAAATTTAGTGAGTTTATCGAATTTATTTATTAAACTTGTTACATTTTAAATTTAAACTAATTTGCTAAATTCATTAAACTCTGTTTAAATTAAATTATATTTATTAAATCACGTCTACTTCATTTCAGCATTGTGGGCGCCGGTCTGCTGCATCCGCTCGAAGTCCTCTGCTTGCTCCCGGGTATCCTGTACTTTCTTGCCATACCGTCCGTCTATTTGCTGCTTCAAATCTACGCTCTCTCAAATGTTCACAACGTGTCATGGGGAACGAGAGAAGTACATAGTGTTACCGAAGAAAAATCTGGGTTTCTCATAACCAGGTAAACGGGTCCAAAATTTAGGTAAAAAAACCCGACGATCCGGCGAAGCCAGAAGCAGCCAAAAAGGACAGTGGAGGGATGTCGTCGGTGATGAACAAACTGCCCGTCTCAAATGTATACAAAAATGTTTTGGTTGTTTTTGTTTTAAAAAAATTCTCAGCTCTTTCAGGCCCAAGGAACATTTGTCTGGCGGTGCGGAAACGCCTGCTCGTGCGTCTGCTGCGGTGCACCTGAGACACCGGCGTCTCAGATGGAAGCAATGAATAAAAAGATCGATCAAGCGATAGAGTTGATTACAATAAATAAGTAAAAGGAAATAAAATATTTTGCTGAAAAAAAATGAAAAATCTTACTTTTTCGCAAAACGCAGGAACGCGTCTGACAGTGAAGATGACGACAATGACAAACCCAGAGCATCAGTTTCATTGACGCCCCAAGGACCCTCGCAAGCTCCATCGCCCCCACTTAAAAGTGCACTAAAAAAGGAGTCACGAAAAGTCGACAAGCGGCTCGTCTTTAGCGAAAAGGTGTGCACCGGGCCGGGCACTGCACCGCTATCGCCGAGGGAAAAGCAATTTTGGAAAGAGCTGATCGAGAAATATCTCTACCCACTCGACGCTGATAAGAAGAAGCAGGAAAAGGATAAAGCCGATATTCTCGTGCTTCGTGGCCGCGCGGCGCTTACCTTCTACATTACGAACACGTTCGCTGTTTTGATTCTCTTCTTTCTTCAACTCAAGAGTGGCTGCATGAGGTGACCGGGAGGAATTAGCCTACAGCGTTTTTATTTTACCGATTTTTTTACAAATTATATGGAGCTATTGCGATACTTTTGCTAATCTTTATTATTTTTAATGTTTTGTTCTTTGACTTTTATCAATTTTTTTGTTAATCTCATTATGTTTCTATTTCATTTTTCTATTTATTGCTAATATTAATTTTCTAGTATTTTTATTTAATATTTTATAATTTATTGCTTATTTATTACCTTTTTTCAGCTTTGAGTGGCCGTGGGGCACGGCGCGGAACCGAACGATCTACTCGTGCGACGATGTCGCGACAAAAACAGGACACGTTTACAGCAGGCCGCTCGTCGATCCACTAACGATCATTCTTATCTCCTTTTTCATGGGCCTCGTCATCGTTCAAGGCATCGGCATGCTCATCCATCGCATCGGAACACTAGCTCACATTCTCTCGACGACGACGATTTTCACACGAAATCGAAAGATCACCGCGAAGGACGTCATCTCCGCCCTCGTCGTCCTGCAAACCGGCGATCATAGTCAACTCGAGCATGAAGAAATGGTGCCACTCGATAGTCTCGCTCCGAGGGCAAACAGTATCCGGCCTCCAAAGACACCGACGACTGGAGGACCGCCGGGGATCCAATCTTATTTTCAATTCAATTTCGCAAATCTAATGGCGACACCGCGGACGTCGCAGATGCCGAACGGCGTCGTTCCGACAGGCGCAGTTGACAACTTTCAGTGGGTGCGAAACTTGCAAACTCAGTCGAACTTTCTTGAGAAGCAGGGCGTAACGCTGGTCGAAGCAAAGAGTCGAGATTCGATGAAACGCGGAAAACCGAATCCGCTCTTGGCGAGACGGGGCACCCGCGCGGTCTTGACCGAGATGATACGAAGGCCAAGTGGGTCGCCCAGTGTCAGATTTTCGTAGCTTAGATTCGTTTTTGTCATGAAAGCTCAAGATTACTTGCGAAATATTTTATTTCAGTCTACAATTTGGATGCAAACCGCACTTTTCCGCTTACAGCCACTGGGGCACTACTTTAATTTTTGGCCTGTTTTAAAATAATTTGAAAAATATACAAGTAGTGCACCTACCAATTACAGCCCCAGAGGGGCATTTTAATGCGGAAAAAGTAGCGTTGTGCCATATTATGCGCTCCACATCCATATGCCAAGAATACACGCAAATAATGCCATATTATGCGAACACATGAGACTTCGAAGCATCTTTCTTGCCCCCTTTCACGCGAGCGGTGCAAGCAACAATAAAAATGCTTGCTGGCCAGATAGACATTACCTCAATCTTCCTCAAAACATCTAAAGTTAGCTGAAGTCGACAGTACACAATGTCTAGAAGTCACAGAAACTTTTTTGCACTCACCTTCACTGCGTGCAGCAAAAAAGCCGCAACCAAACTCGAAAAAATTCTTTGTCCTTTTTCAAGTGCGTTCTCCTTTGTGATTCTGGACAATGCGTTTGTCTGGAGAACTATCTGTTCTTCAGGAAAACGGCCCCGCAAAACAGCGAAGCGACGACCAAACGACAAGCTTTATACCGAGCAATAAAACAGCTTTGTATCTTCAAGCATTTTTTTGACTTCACACATAAGTAGAGCTATCGGCTATCCTATGACTCCGAAGCATTACTGCGCACTAATTGAAAAACCACATAATTTGAGTTATGTGGTTTTTCCGTGCGCATGTTAGACGCATACTGTATAGGCTCATCATTGATCCCTCAGTGTGGTTTTGATTGGCTGTTTACAGCGACAGTTGCATTGATTGGGAGAATTGGATTTGGCCTCCATAACACATCTTGCGCATACTATAACTTCGTCTTTCTCAATACGCGCCTTCCTGAATTATGTGGTTTTTCCACGCGCAGGCAGATCAACACTTTTTGTGTTCGTCATTTTAGTGCAACGCAGTATACTCTGTCCAAACGGTCACATCCGAGCATTCAGACTCATTAGCAGTTAGCACTTTATTATGAGGAAACAAATAGGTTCAAAGATACAGGCTAAACACAAAGACATACAGTTCCAAATTAGGCATATAGCTTTGCTCTAATGACCTGAGCTAGCGCGTTCGCTTTGCTGTGGCATCGCGAATCACCAAAGAAGAGAAGCTGGACCAGGGAAATATTTGTGCACGATGGGACTGCTGCTCGATGCCGTCTGCTTTATCTTTCGCTGTCGCCATCCCCTCATTCGATTGATGTTGCAGACGAGTGGTGGGCAGATGAAAGCGAAGCCACGACGGGTTTGTGGCTTTTCCTTTACTGCTGACGATTTGTTCAGTGGGATCGCGTGAACGCCGGATCGTGCGTTCAACGATGACAAGAACACTGGCAGGAAGCAAAGAAAAACACAAAGCTTTTCTTCAACCATTTTCACCTGACGAATATTTTAGCTCTCAACGAGTCACTTTATACGGATTTCCTTGCCCTGAAAAGTCCGCCACCCCTAATTGTTTCTCAGACAGTATGCAAATTGCGGACACACATAGGCCTCATGCAACGATAGCCCTTTCCGAAAGGTTAATGCCAAAAGGCACCAGCCTTTGTGATCATATAATGCTGCTTTTAATTAGAAATTAGTCATTACAGGTTGGAGGAAATATTTGCCTAATTTGCTCACTTAGCTTGAAGCAATTTATTCGGAAATGTTCGTCTTCTTCGTTAACCCCGCATTTAGCGAGTGCTAACGTCTCACTCGCGACTCGAAAAGGTCACTGCGTGCGTCATGCGGAACAACAACTGATTTTAGAAAAAAAGCTACAGTACAAGCATAGTCACCGGTCAATGCACAAGCTAACAACCAGCTAGGTATTAATAATATTAGCAGAATAAATCATGCATTTTGTAGTGGACTTATAGATAAAGGGTCCGTCAAAAGTGGACAGGAGTGCCCTTGTTTAGACTGCATACGTTGTTTAACATGAAAACGGAAGGCACGTGGCTAGGTGTTATTTAATGTTCCATTGTTGAAAGTTCATACTCTCCCATTACTATCGATAGTCTCCATTTGTTTCCTGTCGACTTTTTCAGGACGCTTTAGTAGATACACGCCATCCGGGCCACAAAGTTTGACTTTCGCTCTTCAGGATTAAATATTTTGGCTTCTACTCAAAATAATGCACTCTTGACCTTCACGACAGTCTCGATGATCTGCGGTGCACGTCTTCACTTTTTTCGACCTGTTGATCCAGGATCTTGACAATTTACTCTTGAGTGCACTGCATTTTTTCTTTGCCGAGTCATCGAAACTTATTTTCACAACGTGCACCAGAAAAATATTCCAGTCCTTTTTCGGTTGCGTGCATCCTCTTTCAACCAACTTGGCAAATTCCGAACAATGCGTCTGAGTGCGTTTCACAGGTACTCGATTTAACTCAATAACCTTCGCATCCACCTCGGTTGCGCCAGCCAACAACCAGTTTCAATCGATATACGAGGAAAGTTCTCGAATAAAGTTTACTCGCACGTTTGCGTCAACAAGGTGGAAGGCTGCTTCCGTCGTACATGAGTGGCGTCGTTGTGCAACCACCAAAAAGTACGGCGAGCAGCTGTGAATAAAAAGTGGTTTACACCGCTAAATCCAGCGGTATTTCTGCATCGTGAAACTTCTGCGTTTTATTATTTTTCGCTGATTTTGCTTCGGCTTTCCCGTGAAGTTTACCCAGTACACTATGAGCACCAACAGTGGCCGATTTCGCACTGTGAAGCAAACGTCGTGGAAGATCCAGCATGCATCCGGCGAACTCAATTCTGCCGAGAAAATCCCACGGTTAGCTTGCGCGCCAAACAACTTGCAGATTTTTCCAAGGGTTTAAAAATCAAAATTTCTGGCAAAAAAACTGTGATTTTATGTGAAACGCGAAACGCGAATCAAATGCTTTCGAAAAGTCGAATCGAACCAATACAATTTGACTCAATTCGATTCTTTTTGCTTATCGCAAATACAAACAGTGAATTTTCATTCACATTTACATACTTTAGATATTATATGAAAACACCAGAAGCAAAATTTTGCCATTCTAGAAATCGCGGGAATCTCATACTGACGGATCTCGACTGGCAAGCTGAAGGAGGCGTTACTGAACAAGAAAGTGCAATCACCGGCCGACTCCTAACGGCGAAGGCGAGTGGCTTCATGAACACGAACAGCCATGGCGATCTGGAAGAGAGCCGTTTCGGATCGGAAAGCACGACAACCGAGAGATTCCGGTTCTTTCTCGTCGATCGGTAGAAAGCAAACATATTCAGTTTTTATAGCTCGTAACAGCTAAAACAAGTCGGATATACCGATTCTCGAGACCCACTGGCGGAGCGTGTTTATCGTGAAAGCCCAGTTTTTTATTACACTTTCAATGATGATGACAATGATGACACGCAAGACAAAATTTCAGCCAAATCCGTTGAGGCGTTCAGGAATTATTTTTATACGGCAGTGGGTCTACTGGAGCGGCTCATCCAAGTTGCATTAGGTCCTCGGGGCTCATGGCCGAAATTGAACCTACATTTGTCTTAACGTATCTTTAGTAGAAATTTTTGGCCGCTAGTTTGCTTATTTGGAAAGTTATCGTGATGACGGACGGACAGGCCCGATCATAATAGAAACACTGATTACGTTAGTGGGCCTAAAATGAAGCATTATCTCTTGCCTTCTTGAAATGAGGGCAATCAAATTAACGGTTCAGAAGGGATATCGAAAATTGGATGAAAATATTGACAAAAACGAGCAGGTCTGACGTAGAAAAGGTATTTGTTTAGCCCAGTGATCATTCTTCACTCTCCCTACGGCTACGTTGGTCTTCGTCAAGATCCTCCGGACGATAAACTCGTATGCAACCGCGATGAAGCCGATGCTATCACGGCGGTTCCGGCTCCGCATGGCGGAGTATACCTGCGAGGTACAATCAATAATCGATCTAACAGCAAAAAATCCAAATATAAAATGCAATCAAACTAGCCATAAATGGAAAATATCTCCGAGCCGCTGAAGACGGTACAGTTTGGGCGGACAGTCAAGATCCGACTGAACTTCATATCTCTGTTCATGGTCCGAGGAAGATCGAACTAAAGGTCCATTTGCTACTAATTTGAAACGAGCAGTTGCCACTAGAGCTAAATGTCGCAGTTCAATAGAAGCTGCACTTCGTTCCCCTCCCCCAGTGGGGTTCGACCATATACGACGTCATCAGACAATTTTGTACGACCGCATACACTATGTGTATTAGTGTGATATGCATTCTTTAGCACATGATATGTCACATATGCTATCATATGTTATGCCAAATATTATGTGATATATCATACGCTAATCTTAATGTTAAGAATACAAATAGCGTAAGGGGTGGTACAAAATTGTCTGATGACGTCGTATATGATCAAACCCCTTTGGGGGAGGGGGAACGAAGTTCGGAGGGAAACGAAACGGCTTTTTATAGACGGTTGACGGAAAGGCTCTGCAAAGTAACGCAAACGGATTTGTCACCCTCCAGCGCGCGCCACACCACCCAACATCGGAAGAAGCAGAGCACATCTTGTGGTCGTTTAGCACGTTCCGGACCGGGCACGAAACGGATCTTCCGCACGTCATCAAATTCTCCGAATAATGAAGATCAGAATCAATTCGATAGCTAGAACTGCACAGCATTGCCAGCGTGATATCCTAAGATGCTGAACTATATTCGCATCTAAAAGCTTTCTATGCACTATCGTAGCAGCTATGCACGCTAGCTTCATCGGACGGTTCGCTTATTTGTTTAGTTTTCATTTTCTCCAGATTTTGGGTACAGCCTGAGGCGCTTTATTGAGTAAACGAGGTAAATGTTTCGCATCTGTTTCAGTTAACAATTTAGAGAGAACGCAGCTTCTTTTACCATCACATTAGAGAGACGAATGAACGACGGCATCACAGCAAGAACGACGAAGAGTTGTCACAAATAGAAAAAGAGCACTAGCACATCACAAAAAGAAAGCGACAAGCAAGAAACACAGCTAAAACTGCAATGTGAAAAATCGTCCACTCGGTCAGCACTTGTGAGAAACCGGTCAACTGTTTCAAAAAGTTTGAAAATTCCGAAACTTCAGGCAGGATGCAAAAACGAAATTACATAATTATAAATACAAAATTCTGAATAATTTTATTATTAAAATAATTAAAACAATTTTTTAAAATTTAAAGTAATTAAAATAAATTTTTTTTTTAACTGAAATAATTTTTTAAAATTAAAATATATAATTTAAAAAACCTGCAAAAACCCTAAAATGAACTGAACGAGAAGACGATTCGAAAGAAAAGCGCGCTAGGGCTATTACGGTATAAGTGCAAGCTGCAGACAATCACAACACATGTAAACACCTTTTTGGTTACAGCAGCTAACAAAGAAAAGCTAAAGCTGCACCACTATAACAAACTCCTATCAATATTGCTAGAAATCATAAGCATAGAAGAACTGTCCGTGCGCAATGACCCCTTAAGCTACAACCCAGCATAAATCGATAATATATTATGCACACACAAACACGTGATATGTGCCCGCATAAAGAATCTGGAAACGAAGAAAGAAACAAAAAACCATGAAAAACACATCTACCTCAACGTGTCGAAATGGACTAGACTAGAAGAAAAAACGGTCAATAAATCAATAATCAATCGAAAAATCGATAGTCAATCAAAAAATCAATAATCAATCGAAAATCAATAATCGATTGAAAATTCGATAATCAATCGAAAAATCGATAATCAATTGAAAAATCGATAATCAATCGAAAAATCGATAATCAATCGAAAAATCAATAATTGATCGAAAAATCAATACACACACTGCTTTGATCGGAATGTCAATAAATGGCAGCAAGTCCCCCATTATCACTATCGGCGAACGCATCAGTCGTCGCATTATTCTTCGCGACAGCGCCAAGGATAGAAGGTTGATCAGTCGACGCATGGATCTCGACGCCAGGTAGAAGACTCTGCAGCTCAGCGACGAGTTTCAACGATAGTTGGGCCCCACCTGTAAATACTCTGAATAAAATCGATTTGAAAGAAATAGAGGAAAATCGAACCTATGTCGCAGTAGGCTCCACTCGTATTCGAGGAACTGCAGTAGATGCGAGGGGTGAGAATAGCATCTGAAAGACGACCGGCGCGGAAGCCGACGATGTTTGCAATTGTTTGTGCGACGCCAGCGGGGATTCGTGTTCCGTTCGTCGCGCCTAGAGAATTTCAAGTGAAGGAATTTCTAAGCAAAACGAATCGATCGATTTCGAAACTTCAACCTACCGATGCTCATGCGCAGTTTACACGGCTTGACCGCATGATAGACGACCGTCGGCGTCATCGAGCTAAGTGGGCGCGCACCGCCGACAACCATGTTGTTCTGTGGAAGAAAAGAAAAACCGATTCGAAAAATATCCAAGGACAAACAAACGATATGTTCATTTCGATTTTCTTGTAAAAACGCGTCTGATCGCTCATTCAACGCAGAACGACCTACAGGCATGTGTCCTTGCGCGCTGACGTCAAAATCGGCCATCTCGTTATTGAGAAGCAGGCCCGATGAAGTTAGCACCAGAGAGCCGAACCACTCGTTCACCGAGCTAAATCGAAGAAGAAAATGAGAATGAAGAAAATGAAGAAAATAAAAATAAAAAAAATAAAAATGAAGAAAATGAAGAATGAAGAAAATGAAGAAAATGAGAATGAAGAATGAAGAAAATAAAAATGAAGAAAATAAAAAAATAAAAATAAAGAAAGAAAATAAAAATGAAGAAAATAAAAATGAAGAAAATGAAGTGCTCTTTATAATCATCGTCCTTACTGCGTCACAGACACAATCAATTCATCCTTGTCGACAACACTGATATGACTGGTCCCATAATCTTCGACGACGCCCACCGGTGATTGTCGCCGCGGGAGCGAAACCGTCGACACTTCCGGCGTCGAACCAATCCTCGTCACTTCCGGTTCAAACCCATCTGTAACCCTACTCGCACTGCGATTCATGATAGCCCGTTCGCACTCCTCAACAGCCGGCGAAACATCGCCGAGACACCAGCGACCAGAGTAGGCTTCACGTTGTGCCTATGGGAAGTGAATGACCTCTGGCAACCGATGGGATGATAGGAAATCGAACTTACCTCGGCGAAAAATCGATAATATTCGGCGTCTAAAGGTGTGTGCCGATCGAACTCGAACTCATCGAGGGTGCTCAGCAACGCGAGGAGGACGCTGCCGGATGATGGCGCTGGGAATGTCTCAACGATGTAATCTGCAGAGAATTATCGACTATCAATCATTTGTTGATTTATCGATCGATCTTCGATTCGATCAGCGTTTTATTGCCAATATTCGATTTATTGATCAAGTTTCGATTAATTTTATCAATCTTCGATTTATCGATCATCTTTTTATTGATCGATCATCAATTTATCGATCATCGATTTATCGATCGATCATCGATTTATCGATCGATCATCGATTTATCGATCTTCAATTTATCGATCATCGATTTATTGATCGATCATCAATTTATCGAGCTTCAATTTATTGATCGATCATCGATTTATCGATCTTCAATTTATCGATCGATCATCGATTTTCCCACTCATTTCATTGCTCTCCCCAGCCTTATGTCCTCGCCATGCCCTCCCGATCAACCAATCAATCACCCCCTCCGCAATCACGTGCTCATCCCACTTACCTCTAAACCTCCCCACCAACGGTTCCCGCATCGTAACATTATAACCCGCCAGATCCTCCAGCGTGATGACCCCACCAGCAGCCTTCACCGACGCGACAATCTCCCGCGCGAGTGCCCCCCGATAAAAGACATCAGCTCCTTCAACAGCAATAAGCGCCAGCGTTGCCGCAAGGTCGGGTCGTCGAATACGTGTGCCCTCATGGGAAATCTCGTCGACGGAGACACCAGGACCAACATGATTTGCAGAAGCGAGAGTCCCAAGAAAGACATCAAGTGCTGCCGACTGTTCCGTCGATGCAAGAGCGGTACGACGTCGAGATATCGCGCGTTCTACGATTGGTTATTTCTATGATCACGACTCAATCAACCATTCATCTATCGTACCAAATGCATATGTTGTGTTAAAGCCTTCCCGAGCGAGTGCGATTACAGGGGAGAAAAGTTCAGGCCATTTCAACCTTCAATGGGTCGAGTCAGTCAATTAAAAATGGAAGAAATATCGATTGATTTTTGTACCTTCCGAAACGAGTGTGGGCTTCCTTCATACCCGCGAGTTCGCCAGGAACAGCGACTGCTAACCCACCCTGTAAAATGAATGGTCTAAAGAGGTGAATGAAGAATCGTCTTCCCTACCAATCGACTGAACTGTGGATTCGAAGCGAACTGTGCTCTGTTGGAGAGAGAGGGAGCGCGTTCGCGGAAGTCGAGGAGGGTTGATTTGTGGATACGGTGATCGTGAACGAGCATGAAGCCGCCACTAGAGGAAAAGTTCGGTGATCGGTCTTTCATAAGGAGCGAAGGGTTTTATGCAAGGACGTGGCAGAGTAGAACAGATCACTCAATGCAGAAAAAGAAGGCGGATATAACGAGGTATCATGCTTTATTTTGTGACGGGCTAATCGGGTAAAAAATCGAAAAAATCGACAAAAAATCGAAAAAATCGAAATGAATCGACAAAAAATCGAAAAAATCAACAAAAAAAATCGAAAAAATCGAAATGATCAAAAAACCGAAAAAATCGAAATAATCGACAAAAAATCGAAAAAATCAACAAAAAAATCGAAATGATCAAAAAACCGAAAAATCGAAAAAATCGAAATGATCGACAAAAAATCGACACCTTTTAATGTCTGTTTAAAGACACTTTCTTCGATTTCCTTCAAAGCATCTTCCGAGAAACTTACCCTCCAAGTCCAGCGTACTGTGGATTAACAACACCAATACACAACATCGTCGTAATCGCCGCATCAACAGCACTTCCCCCCCGTTTCAGAATTGCAACCCCCTAGAAACGAAGAAACATTAAACATCAATCCTTCAAGAAACCGAAGAACGCACCATCTCCGAGCAAATCCCACTGCAGCTCGACACCGCGCCATGTGGTGGAATCTAAAATCGATTCGAATTATCGATCGATAAACCAAATCATTCTCTCTTACCTGTGGTTCTCCCGTAGCGATTTCGACAGCCAATGCAATGGTGACACCGATTGAAGTGAGTGCAAAGAGGAGACAAATATTACGAAAATTATCGAGTCGACCCGTATTGGGATTGGGCAAAACCGGTCGAAGTGGCCGCGTCGAGCCCAAGCCGATAGTTTCTTGAAGGGGGGTTCCTTCGCCGGAACGACGCGTCGGTCTTTGCTGGGCCTTTTGGAAACTCTCGGCTGAACGAATAAGGAAAAATCGATAATTCGATTATTGATCGATTTCAAACGAAATATAATTCGATTTTCGATCGATTTCAAATGGAATCGATCGATTTCAATTCGATTTTCGATCGATTTTAAATAAAATATAATTCGATTTTCGATCGATTTCAAACGAAATTAATTCAATTTTCAATTCGATTTTAAATAAAATATAATTCGATTTTCGATCGATTTCAAACGGAATATAATTCAATTTTCAATCGATTTCAAATGGAATCGATCAATTTCAATTCGATTTTAAATAAAATATAATTCGATTTTCGATCGATTTCAAACGGAATATAATTCAATTTTCGATCGATTTCAAATGGAATCGATCGATTTCAATTCGATTTTCGATCGATTTCAAACGAAATATACTCGATGCACTCTTGAACTCCGCGCGACCAGTGAACCGTGCAGCTCCTTCATCGACAGCGTCGTCAAGCGAGAACATCTCGTCCTGAAAGGTCGACGACCCGGCAGCAGTGAATTGGACGGATCCCTCCCTTCCCGGAGACGCCATGGTCGTCGACAACTGGCAGATCAAGGGCGATGAGGTGGAAAGGGTAATCAAGTGGAGTGGAAGTGAGTGAAAATCCTATAAAATCGAGAAAAAATGGTCAGAAAAACGAGAAGAAAAACATGAAGAAGTGAGGTAAGGAGGTATCTGTCTCGAATCTTCAACTCAACGAACACATCGACCGAACAATCGATCAATATAAAGAAAAATCGAAAAAGAAGACGCAGCTTCAAAACTCGTTCAACGAATCAGCGAAGCCGCTCTGACAAGCGCCGCGAATAACGAAGCATCAGCCCCACGTGCAAGTAGTTCTTCAGGTCGGCCACTTTCAGCAACAGTGCCTCGATCGACAACGACGATCCGATCGGTTAACGATACTTCGCCGTCGGCACTGTGGAGGAAGCTGCTGACACGATGCGCGATTGTGAGAATCGTTGCACCGCGTCCTGAAGCGAAAAGCTCGTGCAGTGTTCGGCGGATTCGCCGCTCTGTGATGGCGTCGACGTGGGCGGTTGCTTCGTCGATGCATACGATCTAGAGTTGAAATCGATAAAGATCGTTTGGGTAGAAAATCGGTTCTTCAACAAAAAAATCAACAAAAATCGAAAAATCGACCAAAAATAAAAAATCGATAAAAAATCGACAAAAATCGAAAATTCAACAAAAAATCGACCAAAAATCGATTAAAAATCGACAAAAAATAAAAAATCGACCAAAAATCGATTAAAAATCGACAGAAAAATCGAAAAATCGATTAAAAATCGTCAGAAAAATAAAAAATCAACGAAAATCGAAAAATCGACCAAAAATCGATTAAAAATCGACAAAAAATAAAAAATCGACCAAAAATCGATTAAAAATCGTCAAAAAAATAAAAAATCGACGAAAATCGAAAAATCGACCAAAAATCGAAAAATGAAACCAACTAAAACAAAGCGATCACCCACCATGCAACGTCGAAGAAGCGCACGAGCGAGACAAACAAGCTGCTTTTCTCCAACAGACAGTTTCGATCCTCGTTCGCCGACATCCGCATCCAGACCTCCTAGCCGCCTAATGACGTCATCTAAAAAGCGCAAATAATTCCCGCTAAGCCTGCCAATAAGCAAACTTGAATATACCAAGCCCACAAGCAAGACTTGCTGACATCAATTCATCTTTAGTATAAGCCCCCTCATCGAGCAGATCGAGATTGGTTCGAAGCGAGCCACTGAAGATCACCGGATTCTGTGGAATTATCGCCAGAACACGTCTAGGAAGAATCGATTGTCTTCGATGAAGGTATGAGTTAAACTACTACAATGTACCGTAAATGATTCAAGCGAATTGATCGAATTTCGACGCCATCGATCGATATTGATCCGGATTCGCAATCGACGATTCGAAAAAGGGATTGGAAAATGCTCGATTTTCCTGCACCTATTATGGAAGGAATCGAAAAATCGAATCAGAGACCAGAAAAAAATCGAATCCCAGAAACCAGAAAAAAAAACAAAAAATCAAATTTAAAAAATCAAAAAATCGAATGCCAAATAACCAGAAAATTCCAAAAATCGAATTTAAAAAATCAAAAAATCAAATTTCAAAAATCGAAAAATCGAATCCCAAATAATCAGAAAATTCAAAAAATCGAATTTAAAAAATCAAGTTTCAAAAATCGAAAAATAGAATATAAAAAATCGAAAAATGGAATCCCAAATAATCAGAAAATTCAAAAAATCGAAATTAAAAAATCAAATTTCAAAAATCGAAAAATCGAATTTCAAAAATCGAAAAATCGAATCCCAAAGACCATAAAATTCGCACCTGTGCGTCCCACGATGCCGACCTTTTCACCACCACGAACACTCAGCGTAAACCCATCGAGCGCGAGCGGGCAATCAGGCGCATAACGAACACAGACATTCGAAAATTCGATTCGTCCTTCAAATGGCCATTGAAGACCACGAGGATTATCGATAGGTGGCGCCTATTGTTCAAGAGTCTATTCGATACTTCAGTTTTTTCGAAGCACGGAGAGAATACCGAAGAGCAGGAATCGACTTCTTCTTGTGGGGCGTTTTCGACGTATTGCTGAACGCGCTCGACGGCGATGAGTTCCTTCTCGGTGTCAGTGAAGGCATTCACACCGCCGGTGAGGACGCCTGTCACTGAGAGAACGTATGCGACGGCGAGGCCGACGACACCTGCGTGTTCGAGTTGTCAGGATGAACAAAAAGTTTTCAGGATGCAATAAAATGAATTTTGATTAAAATCAATAAAAAATAACGAATTTTCATCGAAATCGATAAAAAATGAATTTTCATCAAAATCAATTAAAAAAGAATTTTAATCGAAATTGATCGAAAAAAAACGAATTTTAATCGAAATCGATAAAAAAAATTTCATCGAAATCGATAAAAAAAAACGAATTTTCATAGAAATCGAATTGAGATGCGATCAATCAAATTTTCATTTCAATCGACTATCATCAAACCCAACACCCGCTCCATACCTGGTTCAATAACCCGCAACCGATGTTCCACAACGGCCACAACAACAACAAAAGCAACAACAACAACCCCAACAAATTGAAGCCTCGTCTGCAACCATCTGCCACAAGCGAGCCCCGCAAACAACGCCGTCTGATTCTCCTCCACACGCCTTCGATTCTCCTCGACATTCCTGCATCAGCATCAAAAATTGATCAATCGATCAATCAATAAATCAACCCACCGATCAACCGCTTGAAAACCCCGAATTGTCATCAACCCCGTTAACGTCTCCGTCAAATGGGTATAAATCGGAGAGAGACTAGCACTGGTCAGTCGTTTTAAATCGCAGATCGTGTATCGATAATAGTTCTAATAAAAAATCGAATCAATCGAAAATCAATGAATCGATTGAGTAAAACCTGAATGCGCAAATAGAGAACACAAATAGGAGGAATCGCAAGAGCGAAGAAAGGAAGTCCGATTGTAATCACTGCGAAGGTGCCGATGACGCCGAAGATGCAGGCGAGAAGGATGTTTGCTTGGAAGGGGAGAGAGTCGTCGATTGAATAGAGGTCGGAGGAGAAACGGTTGATGATTCGACCGATTGGGGTCACGTCGAAGAAGCGAACTCGGGCCTGGAAATAATCTCAGTGCTGGGGTTTTATCAAGTGGGAATCGTTGGAAGTGAAGTATGATAGTTTGGGGAAAGCGGGGTGATGCGAGGCGTTGAAGGGGCTATTGCATGTTAAGTTGGACTGCTTCTAGATTGAGCGAAATCGAAAAGAATCGAAAAAAATCAGATAGAATCGAAAAAAATCGAAAAGAATCGAGAAAAAAATAAGGAAAAATCGCAAAAAATCGAGAAAAAATAAAGAAAAATCGAAAAGAATCGCAAAAAATCGAAAAAAATCGAAAAAATATTTAAAAAAAATCGATAAAAATCGAAAAAATCGACAAGAATCGAAAAAATCGACAAGAATCGGAAAAATCGAAAAAAAATCGATAAAAATCGACAAGAATCGAAAACAATTGAAAAAATCGACAAGAATCAGAAAAATCGAAAAAATCGACAAGAATCAAAAAAATCGACAAGAATCGAAAAAATTGAAAACAATTGAAAAAATCGCAAGAACACTCACGTTGAGAATCTTCGCGAGCAGACGCTCATGCGTTCTCCGCGCCGCGATGATTCCACCGTACGCAAACGAGAACGCACGCAGAAGCGTAAAAACGCAGTTAGCCCCAACAAGAATCGCGTAGACAGCAAGCAAAAACGAGAAAGATGTTTCCTGACCAACCGAAGATTGCGGTCGTACTTCAACGAATGAACCTAGCCGATCGTTCGAAAAGGGCGCAAAAGAGCTGAACGCCCGAACGATCTGCCGCATCGATGAGCTTGCCGAAACATTCGTTCCGTGATTCTCGTTTGCAACCCAGTAAGAGAGCCACCAATCGCAAGCGTTCTTCGAGCCTGACAGCGTCGAATTATAAGCACTCAAACTGAGAACACCCTTATTCGCCCTCACCTTGCATAAGGGCGAGCGTCACAATAATAACGACGGCGAGCCCAACGCCGACACCGTCGCGCACATAGGCGACGTAAACGAGCGACTTCACACGACCAGTCTACAAGAACCAGTCGTGTCGAATCTCGAGGGCACCTTACGTAAAATCTACTTCAAAACCGGTTTTTGTGCGATTCTCCTTCTCACTGGTGTAAAACTAACAAAAGAAAAAAATTGCAAAAAAGTTTGTGCCGAAGTGGGGATCGAACCCGCGACCTCTCGCGCGTTCCAGTTTTTGGAACACTGTTCCAGAACAAAGAATGTTACATATTCCTAATTTTACTCAATTCTTCGCCTTTTAATTGCGAATCTTTAAAAAAAATTGCAGTTCGCTACACCTCTTATTTGTAAACTTATCGTGCACAGACAGACACACACACAGACAGACACGCTCTAAGGGCCAAAAATCGAGTTTTCGTTAAAAAAATATATTTTCTCATCAAAACAACTGCCATACCTCTTTCTCTTCCTCGTTGACATGCACAGGTTCATCTCCCCCACCAGCAACTTCATCTGGCGCCACCGTCTTGTCGACCAATCGTTCCTCACTAACCAACGTTGAAGCCACCCCTCGCCTTCCATCATCCGACGCCGTTAGCGTCAAACCCGCCAGATTCTGTCTCTCAAACATCTCGGCCGCCGGTCCTACAAAATTCGATCCATCTCATTCCCTTTCAGTGAAAACCGCATCACGTGCCTACCATAATCGACGATCTTCCCCCTCGCAACCACCGCGATTTCATCGACATCGCGCAGAAAGCCCACCAAATGCGTAGCAAGAAGTACCGTCTTCTTCCCATCTCGAAGCAGCCCCCGAATACACCGTTGAAAGATATGCCTCGCAACATGTCCATCAAGAGCCGAAAGTGGATCATCGAGAAGATAAACATCCAAGTCCTGATAAACAGCCCGTGCGAGTGCGATTCTCGCTCTCTGGCCACCACTAAGTGTAACACCTTGATCCCCGATCCAACTCTCATCCCCTCTTGGCATAATCTATAAAAGTCCCCTTCCTTCTCCATCACTTAAAGATAGTCCTTCACCTCAAAGTCTTTCACGAGTGCACATGCGTCGACAACGCGCATGTATCGATCGGAATCGAAACTCGAACCGAACAGGATGTTCTCGCGAACGGTGCCGGCTTGAAGCCAGGGCTCTTGGGCGACGAAAGCGATGGCGTTTGATGATCGTTTTCGATAGAAACCGGGGTGTGGATCACTTGAATTGAGGTGGGTTGGGAGGCAGAACATCTCGCCGAGAATGGCGGCGAAGAGGGAAGATTTTCCGGAACCGATTTGACCGACGATGCCGACGAAGTGGCCCTTTAGAAAAGGGAAAAAACGTTCTTCAATCGCCCGATCAAATGAAACTTCGAAATTTCACCTGTTTGACTGAAATCTTCAGATCTTTAAGAAGCGGGGACGAATCGACCTTCGAAGACCAAGCAAAGCTCTCACTGCCGTCAAACTCGAAGGCGACGTCCGTCGACGAGCCTGTTTGAAAGAATCGCAAAGAAACCTCAACTTCCATTTCAAGAAAACACACAGTACCGTCCACTCCACTTCTCGACCCTTCTGCATCGGGAAGCGGCACCGAAGGGTGATTAAACTCGCCGAGCTCGTTAAAGAATCTCTGCAACCGCCTGGTCGACACCCAGGCATCGACAGTGCCAGCGACTACCCACGGAAGGGCGTTAAGAGGGAAGATGAGGATTTGGAAAAGCGCCACTGAGGTAAAAACCTTAAAAATCGAAAAATCGAAAAAAATCGAAAAATCAACCGACCGACCTTTGCAGCCGTGAGAGGATGCCCCGTGAGTGCAAATGTTGCGAAAGTCGCGATCGCTATAAGCGCCGGTGCAGAGGCCCAGAGAAAGACACAGATAGCGTCAAGATACCTCAAAAGAAAGACCTCAGACCTCAAAAATGAAAGGTGTGAATCCTATACTTCCGTTTACGAAGCCAGGCCAGCTCAGCGCGTCGATGCACGTCGATACGACTGGCGAAGACGGATTCGAGGGCGGCGAACTTAGCGACTCGAATACCGGAGAGAAGTTCACTCATAAGCTGGAGAAAGGAGTTATAAATCGGGGGAAAATCGGATTTAAATGTGTACTTTAACGCGTGCGTCTTTCTCGTGCATCATGTGCGTCGACCACTCCCCGATCTTGAGGGCGATCCATCGATTGAATGGAACGAGTAGGATTGAGAAGGAAACACCAGCGAGAAATGCGAGACCGACCTAAGGTTTTTGACTAAGCTAAGTCGCAATCGATAAACGATCGAAAAATCGAAAGATCAATCGAAAATCGATAATCAATAAAAAAAGAACGATTTCCTCCCCTACCTCTCGATAGAGAAGATAAAACGTCGCCGCCACCTGCAGTGGCAGACTCCACAGCGCGTGAAACGACGTGCAAAAATTCGTCACTCTTTCGACATCCGTATTGACAAAGTTGAGTAACTCCCCACTCGAGAACTTCTCTAGTTCAGCAGCTGGAACTCTCTACACAGGCATGGCATGTTCTTCTAATAGAAACCTCAGTTGAACCCACGTACCGTTAACTTGGCATAAACAGATGTAATTAGTGCGACCCGCGCCTTCAATGCGACCCGACCGACCCAGTAACCTGAACGGGAAAATAATAAATAATATAGTAATAATAATAATAATAGGTCATGAAGATTTTTGGAATAACTGCGATTTTACCGAAATGAATGGCGAGGAGGGCACTGAGGGTTGTCGAGGCGATGATGCCGAAGGCGTACCAGTAACCGTTGGTTTCTGGTTCAGTTGGGTCCTCCATGTAGGCGAGCAGCCAACCGAGGAGAAGTGGGCCTAAGTGGTGGAAGTGAATCGGTTGGATAAAAATTCATCAAAATTCGATTTAAGAATCAAGTGATGAATAAAAAAATCGAATAATAAAAATCGAAAAAAATCGAAAAATTATCGAAAAAATCCTGTCGATTAAAAAATCGAAAAAATCCTGTCGATTAAAAAAATCGAAAAATAATTGAAAAAAGATCGCAAAAATTATCAAAAAATCGAAAAAGATCGAAAAATTATTAAAAAATCGAAGATCGATCTGATCACACAATCGAAAAAATCGAATCAATTCTCCCTTCAAAACCGCACGTCCAATCACCCATTACCCAAAAAGCGAAGACAGTCCGAGGCGAGTTGAACAACACCAAGCGAGAAGAACTCCCACCCAAAGAGCCGAAAGAGAGCCCTCCAAAGAACGAACGCCGACCTTTGCTGAAGTTGCATCCGTTCCGCGATCGGTTCAACTTTCTATTCGAACAAACACTCAAACTCTCTCCTCCTTCAAAATTTGTCTCGGTTTTGTACCAAGGCATCTGGTAACTCATATAACTCATCCGTTGAAGTCAGCTGCGAGCAACGGCCTTTGAGCATTAGGCGATTCACCCAGGCGAAGAAGAGAAGCGAGCAGAGACCACCGTGTTCACCGGTTCCAAGCTGAAATATTTTTAATTTATAAAAATTTTGCAGTTGGATAGATAACTGGTTATTCTGAGATTATCCCCATCCCCCTATGGCCTGTTTATCCCCTATCCCCCAACCAGAAAAAGTTAGCGAGCAGTGTGAACAACTTGCCAATGGTATGAGGCACTTCGGTAGGGTTGGCTTTTGGACAGGGGGGGGGCAAAAATTTGGAAGGACATTTTTGGGAAAAAATCTGCCCCATTGGGGGATAGAGTGGGGCACCCCATTTTGTCAACCCAAACTTCGGCTTTCAACCGGTCCACATGTACCTCAATGCGAGGTCTTCTGATCGTCTCTTCTTTCTCCTGGTCGTCGTTTATGAGCGGTACCCTATCGCCGTCAGTCACTACCGTAACCCGTGGCTGCGGCGCTACCCGACGTGGGCATAAAGCTTGCACAATAATGGCGACCAGAAAGAGCGGAGCAAGTGAACCAAATTTGAATGCGACGAAAGATAAATCGATGACGGACATTTGGTGACCGTCGGCGAGAAAACGCAAAATTGAGCTAGAATAAACCGTATTTTCAATTTTAATCGACTCAACCGGTTCGATTTTTAAAATCAGTTATCAGCCAAATTAAAATACCAAAAATCAGCAAAATTAAAATCATCAAAAAATCACCAAAAATCAGCTAAATTAAAATCGTCAAAAATTCTTTAAAAATTTTTAAAATCAACTCAATTCCAAAAATTTTCGATTTTCCCGTCGCAGTCAACTCGTTTTATCTAACAGAAAAATGCCCATAAATCACCTGTACAACTGAATTCCCGCCAGAATGCACATGAGATACCACACGAGAAGTTCAACATTGCCACGCAGGGACCATCCCATCGCCACTCTCCGTCGCTTCATCGAAGTAAAAAGCGCAAACGCATGCGTAAGCCACGCAAGTCCAAACAGTGCGCCATCGAATATCTTGAAGAACGCCTCTTCATCAATAGCCGATCGAACAACGATTTCAACCAAACTCATCACAAAAACTGTCACAGACGGACCAACAATCAAAACAACGCTGCTCAATGCAGATCCATGCCCCTGCCGCGTCGAAGCAGTCAAGTGAAGTTTCGTAAGACGGTAGACACTTGAGGCGAAAAGCAGCACACTCAACGAGAAGACACAAGCGGTCTCGAAGCAAGGCGATAAAGCGTGTTCAAGAGGATCCCAAAAGAGTTCCTCGATGGTAGTGTTTGACGCTGAGGGAGAGAGGTGACAAAACCGTCGGATGTCGATGTCGGCCATACTATAGCTCAAGGATGTATGAATCTTTGGTCCTAAAAGAGTCGTCGATGAGGAGGGGATCGACTCAAGTGTGAAATGAAGGGAGGGGAAAGTATAATTTCGAAAAACCTCATTTTTATTCTGAGGAATTTTAAGAGCTTCGACTGTGGATAAATTCGGAGGAACAGAAAAAGTGAGGGCATAGATTAAAATTAGTTTAGTATTTTTGAGGGAAATATTCGGAATTGCATAAATCCTAATTTGATCTAAACTATGTGGTATATGGGTCCTGTCGACACCATTATTGCGAAAACACTGCAGACTCGATTTAACTCCGTTATCAAAAACACACAAGCTAATTATAAAAACTATCTGCTTCGTAATCGAATAGCAAACTTCCTCAAAATAAACTCGTCGACTTCCGTGCATAACTTCAATTAAAGCTGTTATGACGTCATCGCTTATCTCACAAAAAATAGTATTGCATTAAGTAGAGACTCAAAAACGCGAGCGAAGAAATCAAAGGTATGCTAGCTAACATGCAGCTTAAGTCGATAACAGCCCAATGCACGCATAAAAGGTGAAAAATAGCACGCATTCTAGGCACAAATGGCGAGGTTGCGAAGTAGCTTACTGGAAATCATTGGTATCGAAGCTGCTTCTCTGTGAGCTAGCTCAGTCAGCTAATGCTGCTCTTCCCATGCCACGCGGTCGTAAAATGTTTCTATTCTAGCCTATCCTGCACGTTACGCCGCTTCAGTTTTGAGATGACCCCTTACACAATGGTCGACGAAACGGTCCCCTACTATGCAATTAGAAAAGACTGCTTACTAGCCCTAGCGAACTAAAACTGGATGCCCTCACTCGACTAAAGAAAAAGCTAGCTCGGAAAAATTAAACAGTTCCGATTGGCTGTCTGCTCGATCACGTGATCGCTTTACTAACGAACGAGAATGCCTCAAAAAGTAGGTCGAAGTTCACAACATAAAGCTAACACAAAAACAGAGAAAATCAGGTCTCGGAAGAACACAGAAAAGACTAAACCGGTATACTGCTGCACGCTTCAAAACAAAATTGGTCGGTGAGAACTAAGAACGGCCAGCCGTGTAGGACATGTTCTACGGGAGAAAAGAACATCCGCATCAGTCACGGTCAGCCAATCAGATCAGAGCAAACACGCATTCGTTTCACTTGCTGCACCAACGAGTCGCCTGAATCCTTGCGATTATCGAGTGATGGGGAATCATCGCAGTCCATTGAATCGATGTTGTCGCTTTCGTTATTAAAGCCTACACAAGGACAAATTGATTGATTTTTTCCATCGTATACGTATTGACGAGAACGAACTTCGCTTCGTGCCTGATGATGCATACGGATCGGCGATGCTTAGAGCAGTGTCGCGGAACTCGGCTGCGGTTATCTCCTCTGTGGAAGAAAAGAACTGCAAGTGATTTGCGGCGTGAAATGCGGTAAGAAACCTTACGAAGAACTTCGATGTAGATTGCGGCGCACGAGCAGACATTTATGTGTGAATCACGTTCGGGCACGGGGATTAAATGCACCGGATTGAAGACACAGCGTGTGTATGGTCCTTTATAGTTCTAAACAGAAGAGGAGACGAGGAAATTGGCAGCCATGAAACTGAGAATGCAACTTACGCGACGGCATTCGAATAAGTGACTGCGAAATTCGGTTGTTGCAACGACGTGCGATGAATCGTATGGACAAACGCACGTGCCTGCCATTATGGGAGGCTTGCGCGATGTTAGCTTGCGCTGTACCAAACCTCTCTTCGAGATTTTTGCCCAGAGTTTTGCAAAGCAGTTTTTCGAAATCCGATACATGGAGCTGATAAACCCAGCTTATAAAATTAAATAATGTATCCATCAGAAAAGACACCGTTGTTGTATTTGTGCAAATGGTCAGCAAATTTCGAGTTTGCTATCGATGATTTATCAGCAAGATATCAGCCTAATTTCACGACAACCAGTTTGACAACAATTAATTATAGAAGCTTGCAGTTGATCAAGTCTGAAAACAACCATTTTCCTTGCCTTCAAATCTGACGGTGCACAAAACTTTTCGCTCTGCCTGAACAATATGTAATTTACCATATGCTCTCTTTGTTTTACCGATCTGCTTCAAACACACTTTCGGCCGTACATAGAAATATCATTTCCAACGTTTCTAAATACAACTGAATTTATATCGCTGTCACACTTTGTCGAAAGGCAGCTCTGCCGTCATAAAAAGCGAGACAGCAACGCTTTTTCGTCAAACCACGCATTCGATTCCTTTTGTGACACTTGATAGCTGAGCTGTTGATGGAAGTGCGTAAGCAGCCGCTGAGGCCACACTCTGACAACATCCCTATTTGTCTCAGCTGAGAAAACTCTTTCGAAACAGAAATGTCCGCAGCTAACTCCGGCCTCGGCTTGGACGAGTACAGCAAAAGACTCGAGGACAAATCCAAATTCTTCGAGCTTCTGTCCGACTACGCCGAATTTCCGATCATTCTTCTCGGCACCGTCGGCACCCTACTCACTCATCTCACCTTCGCTCGGTCGCACACAATGTGCTCACCGAGCTTCCTCTACTATAAGACGCTCACCTTCGCCGAACTCACCTACTGCTTGAATTTCCTCGTCCAAAAGGCTGTCAATCATTACTTTTCCGATGAGGACTTCGATGCCAACGAGTATGACAGTATGCTCGCCGCATTGTACACGTCGAACCTCTCGCCGTTAGTGTTCACTTCGACCGGCTTCGTCATTATGTACATGAGCCTCCTCGCGAACATGGACCGACTCGTTATGGTCCGCTTCACACGCCGAATCCGCCGTCGTATCAATCGGCGCCGATTCATCGTCCGCGCCATTTTCATTTGTTGCGTTCTTTCCGTCGGCGTTCATGCGTGGCCGGCAGCGCTGAAGAACGCAGTCGTCGAGGGACGGATCGCCTACTATGCGGTCGCCGAGCGGGAACCGACCCCAACTTTAGTCGTTCTTCGACAAGCTACCGCGATTTACAACGCGGTTGTGCGCGTCGTGTGCCTCGGTTTGCTCTTCGTGATGGCCGTCTCATCGTCGACGACTGTCGATCTCGTCTGTCGGCGATGCAAACATCGGCAGCCCTGTTTACGACATGTTCGACAAGAGATCAATATTCTTGTGCTTCTCTCGGCGATCGTTTTTCTCGCGTTCTTCGAGACGATCCCTGTTGAGGGCTTGCGAATCTTTAAGCTTATTGTACCTCTTCAATCGATCGATCTGGTCGCCAATCAGCATGGGGTTTCGATGCTGCATCGTATTGATTTGGTACAGTATGGTCATCGATGGGGTGGGGCCATCGAGAAATTGTGCACGGCACTGAGTCGATGCTTGAACTTTTATCTCTACTTCGCATTCAGTGCGCTATTTCGCGATGAAGTGATGAAGTTGGTGAAGGCGCGTCTGAAGAGGGTGAGAATGGCGTTGGCGCTCTCGTCAACGCGTATGAACAACCAGTGGGAACAAGTGGAAAATGACTGGCTATAACACAGTTCGTCTTGGTTCTCGGAGAACGACTTTCGAGAAAACCACGGCGGCCGGTTCGGCGCCGACATGCATTCGTACGGCGAAGCAGATGGTTCAAATTTTCACGTTTTTTATTTTTTTTGTACGAGGAACTTTCTTTCAGAAGAAAAGAATAAAAAACTTTTGAAACAAGATTTCTCGTAAAAATGTTTTTTTATTTTTTTTTCGTGAAACGCGATTTCTCACTCTGAAATAAAAAACCTCGAAAAATTTTTTAATTTTTGAAACAAAGCTCTTCGTACAAAAAATTAAAAACGTGCAAATTGGAAACACCTGCTTTGCCGTGCATTCTGCATTGCTTGTCTTGATATGATATACTGATATTGCACGAGAAGCAGAATCGTCTCTAAATAGTTTCTGCCGTTTTGCCGCAAATGTGGCCTGTTTTTTAGTCGCAGCTTAGGTGAATGCAG
>JAQGBB010000072.1:0-29293 GCA_034691745.1 Prismatolaimus dolichurus
ACCACACCAGCGCCAACGGTGGCGACACCGCCCCCAGGTTGCGGTTCGTGGATTTCCTGCTACTGGTGGCTCTGGCTTCTCATCACAATCGCGACGATCTCGACTGAGCTGCTCATCGGCATCTACTTGCTCAACAGATATCTCAAGACAAATCTCGCTCTGCGCCCAACATGCGACAAATCCTTTTAGCACAAAGTACAAAAGTGTAACAAAATTGACTTCATTTATAAACGCAACTTGGAACTCAATTTTTTTGCTGCATCCTATAAACACGCAATTTCGCGCTTGAGATGCTTGTTTTCGTCTTTCCCTGTTTGCTTTCGAAGCTTTTCGTGAAAATCTTTCTAGCTGCAGCAATATTGTTTGCGTATTTCAAGTTTTCGCGAATAATTTATATTAAACGTGATGCTTATTAGCTGGTAATAATTGCTGTGCTTTTGAATTAAAAGTCGTCGCGTGCACGATTAAGGTCAAATTCCAAAGGACCGTATGGAATCCCAAACGCTCACTTTAAGCTAATTTTTAGACTTACTGACAAAGTCAGTAGGCCTATTGCGCTGGGACGTGTCGTCCATACGTATGTATGTGTGCACAATAGCGTTCTCAAGAAGCAAGCTAGCGGGCTGAAATTTTCGTGCGTCTACCTTGGCGGGTATATAGATTCGAGTTCGTGAACTAGCCATATGGGTTAACCATTGCGGCGCCCAAAAAGAAGACCCAAAATGCACGCTTTTCGTGGGTATTCTACCGAATCCGAAACTGGAACCGAAACTGCAACTGCCGTGTAAAAATAGCGTGCTTTGACGATAATTCCAGAACGGCTTGAAATTTGGTTTGCTCCTTCCCGAAAGCCGTTATCGTTACGCATAGGTCGCTGGTCAAATACAAAACCGGTTTTCTGTTTTTCTGATTAAATTTATATCACTAATTCAGCGATACAATAATATGCACTTTTAGAGGATAAACAATCAGTTTGTCCTGTAGTTCAGTTGATAAACACGTCTATCTTATAAACCGAAGGTCGGAGGTTCGAGCCCTACCTTTAAAAATTTTTTCTGCATCTTTCCCTTTGCTCCATGAAGCAAGAGACGTTGAAGTTTTTGTCGAAAATCTGTTTCTGAACTCGGTACAGTCAAACACTGATAATTGCATATTGAAGGGACCGGCCAAAAGTTATGCATTTATGAGAATATGCAATTATAAATTTTTTATTATTATGCGCACATTAGTAGGCAAAGTTCGCTTCCGATGCAAATTTTCGTTATGATCACGACATTGGAGGCTTTCCACAAAAGGCGTCCGTAAAAAATTTGAATTTTTGGATCCTCCTCCCCCTTGTCCGCAAAAGTTGCCTGTCTCCATGTGTTAAAATTAACTCACTTATCGAAAAACCCAACCCCCTCCCTCTCCCTCACCGTAAATCTTTTGTGGAAGGCCCCCAGCTGGCAGTCTAATGCATACGCACTTCGTTTACGCTAAACCAATCGGTGATTTGCGTCTGAACAGTCCTGCAATCACCGCGAAGTGTGTCCATCCTGTACTGCACGTCGCGCAGCTGGTCAACAAACTCGAGAGGAACGTTCTTCGTCTCAAAGAAAGCCAGAAGCCCGTTAGCAGCCTTCAAAGCTTCGTCAAACGAAGTGATGTGCGCTGCATTAACAGCCGCCGTCAGCTCGTCAACGTCACCCTCGTCCTCGCCGTCGAGGTCGTCACCATCCACGGTGACAGCTGAGTCATCGCCCGCAACTTCAGCGATGATCTCGTCATCGGTCATGGTTCGCTCGGTGACGACTTCGTCGTCTGCTTCGACAAAGTCAGCAAACGTGATCTGATCAGCTGCGTCGCCGACGAGGCGACTCCAGGCGTCGGTGTCAACGAGAGCGTCGTCGACCCCTTCATCTGCCGCCTCAGCGGTGTCGATTTTGTGCAGGACGTCAAGACGAACAAAGCCTGCTTTCCGGAAGCAGTTCTGAATCGTCGACTGCTTAACCTCAAAAATTATAAAAAACATAATAAAATATTAATAAAAATGTAATAAAATATGAATAAAAATAATAAAATATAAATATAAATAATAAAATATCTATAAAAATAAAATAATAATAAAAATAAGAAGAAGAATAATTTTATAGCATGGGAGTTGTTTTTCAGAAAACCTTGTGCTTCCACACAGAGGCGAGAATCTCGATTGCCAGTTTCAGATTGATAAGAGGCATCGGCTTTCCGGCATCGAAAGCGCGAACGAGCAACGTGCAGATTTTGAAGCGGTAGTGATGCTTGACGACGTGAATAATGCCCTGGTCGGCTGGCTGCGTTTTCGGTGTCGTGTTAGTCGGAAAGAATTGAAGTTCGATTGCTTGAAGCTGCCGCTGCAAGTCGGGTGGATGAGAAGAGGAGTTATCCAGAAAGAGCAGAATCTTTCGATCCTGCCGCACGAGTTCTCTGTCCCATTGCAATAGCCACTCCTTGAAGGTGGCCCCCGTCTGCCACGCTTTCTTGTTGTGCATGTAGTCGACAGGAAGCGTAGACATGCGGACGCTTTTAAAGCAGCGCGGTTTCGCAGCTGCCGATAACCTGGAATCGCCTCTTATCCGTCCCTGACATGTTCACTGCCAACGTAGCAGTGACTCGAATCTGCAAAGAATTTTGTTGCATAATCATTGGTCGGTCGATTCACGTAACCACAAGTAGAGTCTTTACTTGGCGCTGTTTTTGTAGAGTTGGGGTTTGGGGCCCAAAATTTCGCAACCCACATCCCCATAAGGCCCTCATTTAAAAAAATTTTTAAGCCCAAGACTAAGCTAATATAAATCACCAACCGTTTGAGAAAAACTTGAAAAAATTGTCAAAATGGCCAAATTTTTTTGGAAAAAATGTCGTTGGCGGTTGGGGCAGGGGCATTTTTTTAAATTTTCTTCACTAGAGGATGGCACGACACGCTCACAGCCGAAATGTCTAGAACCTTTGTTCCATTTCCCGGGTTGCGTTGCTTGGGTACACCGTTGTTTGGTTTTTTCTTTATCTCCTACTTGGCGGTTACCCGGTATCATAAGGGTGTCAATGGTCAAATTGCAATAACGCGACTAAAAGTTTTGCTCGGACGGCCAAAGGCAATGCATTTAAACAATTTATGCAATTATAGATATGCAATTATGCATGCAGGCTAAGCTGTAAAAACAGGACCAAATCCAAGGGACTTTAAAAAGTTATGCATGCATGGGTACCCACTGCTGTACAAGTATGGATACCCACCCGTGTATAGCAATGGGTACCCATTGCTGTACCAAGTTGGGTGCTCTGAACGAGACAATAGCAGCAAAGGCTAAAAGGCATCCTGCTCTTCCAGAGATTGGCTCAAGAAACTTTGGCTTCCAAGGTGTCAGATGTCAGAAGCAATATTTGGGCTTTCCTAAAATGTTTTGGTTTTTGCTATCAGTGCACGGATTTCAAAGTTCTTGGCAAATTGATTTTGAAGAACTTGTCAAAGGTGGTTAGTTACTTATTTGGCATAAGATACGACTCTATGATACATATCCCGATACGATAGGACTCTGAAGCCGGAGAGTATATAACTTCTGTAGAACTTATTAGACTTCGGGGAAACTAACCATGAAAACTTTGTTATAAGAACTTATTGCCAGTGTTAGCGAGCAAACGTTTCGCGCGAAACAAGCCAATGCATTATGAGTGAAAAGAAACTGGACACTGAGCAAAGAATGCAGTCGAGCACTTTCACTCTACCGTATGCAAACGGACAGTGCTCTCGACAACAAAAGCTAAAACGTTTTGTTTTACGAGTTTCCCCGAAGGCTAATAAATAAAAATGAAAATTAAGTTTCCTGGGTTACGGTAGTGTAAGGAGATGTTTCGACCGCATGGGTCATGTGTTGACTAACACATGACTTATGCAGTCTAAACATCTCGTCACACTAGCGTAACCCACGAGACTTAATTCGCATATAATTTTTTTCAAAACGTAAGGTAAACACTAAGGCGTGCTATAAGAATTGAAATGAAATGCAAGCAAGCAATGCGCGTGCACGCACACATGCAGTAGATAGAACTAATAGATGCTACCGTAATGGCAATGTATATTAGTTTTGTGTATTCTTATAGCACGAAGGGGTAGAAATAAAAAATTATTGGCCCATCGTACCTTCCACGCCGTTGAAAATATTTTAACATCATTTGCAAGTGCATAACTCTCAGTGAGGTGCCAAGTTTTATGAGCTTGTTGGATGATCAAGCAGCACGTCAATTAGTGCCAACTCGGCCGCGGACTACTCGGCCCAATGAGTCATAACGCATTTTGATCAGCGACCTTGCTTTTCGTCGTTATCGATATCGCTGCACGCGTAACGTGCTGGCTTACGGTAGGTTCTAATAGTTTACTGCATGATTCTAAGCGCTGTGCTTCGGTAACCATTTGCTATGTTCCATATTTCACTGGCTTGTTTGTGCACCTTACAGCGACTTGCTAATAATCTAATTGTACACTTGTAGCAACGAAAAACACCAAAGAAAACGTCATGGCTCATTAAGCGATAGGACAACTCAGCAGCTAGATAATAGGAATACAGATGAAGGAGGTTTCCAGATTAGGTCTCCGAAGCGCCGTGCAGAACAGGAATGACACCTAATCTGAAAACCAATAACCAAAGAGGCATAAGCCAATAGCAAAAAACAGGTGGAAAACGGAGGCCCAAAGCTAAACCTCAGTTTGGGCCTGAGTCTAAGCCTGAACCTATTCGCAGCGCTACAGTAGTCACATTTATCGAGAGTCGAGAGCTAGATGAACATCCGGACTTCTGGAACTCCGTCTCGTGACGGAAGAAAGCACTACATTTCTCTTGCCGCAACCTTGTGTTCCTGTTCGTTTTCAGAGAAGTAGTAAAGTTCTCCTGGCGTTAGAGACGAAGCGACATGCGGTGTTCACTGGTGTTATTCTAGTCAGTCAGAGACATGATACTGCGTATGCGTTCGCTGAACGTTTGACGTCTCGGGCAACTACTCTATATTGTACTGGAATTTGGATTGACCGTCGTCTAAAAGCTGACTTCAGAGAGATGCTTCCGTTCGGTCATGGCTCCGTCTTGCTGGCGGACTTGAGCTAAAATGTTCATTCTTTTTCGAGGTACACATACGCGAGTTCTACTCTACATAGATGATGCTGAGTGGTAGTGTAACGAGCACTCCCGCACCGATGACCACAGCAAGTACATATGAGTCGTTCATGATCATGAGACGTGAATAAGCACAGCAATTTTGCATTGAATGAAACGTGGTGTGAACCACACTATATGAACAACCGCGTACGCCAGTAGAAGGTCATTTCTCTGTTATATCATCGACGGCTAAATAAACGCAGTTTGCATCTCTAAGCTGCAAGAAGTGGTGAGTGACGTGATATGCTCTTTGGCCTTTCGAACTTCGGAGTAGATAGATAGTAGGGTAAGACGATATCAGTGCTACTGTATATCATTATGTAGTTGCATTGGCTTGTCGCTGCTAACTGACGACAAAGACGCGCACACCCATGCCCGAGGTCACCGGAGTACAATGACCAGTACATAAACTCGTATTTAGAAATCCATTTATTATTAGATTCACTCATATTGTAACACGGATTTTTCGCAGAACATATCAGATGAAAGGGCGTCTGCTACATATGCAAACTGGTAGAACAAACTTTTCCAGTCTCTGCATGTTTCATGCCCATCAGAGAGGGAAAAATTGCAGCCGCGGTGCGAATCGTAGCGCGAAGTTTGACTACATATGGTTTGAAGTTTTTGCCCCCAATTCGCCAGCTTTTATCCTTGTTTTGTGCGACTACCTGCTTTTTACGCTCGTCTCTCCTATTATCTGCTTGACAGTCAGACATATCAGGCAGGCTTTACGTTCAGTCATTTCATGCACCGACTAATTGCACGTTTACCGTACTTTTCCGCTTATAGCCCCAGGCATCGTACCTGGTTTTCGACCTTATTCGACCGAAATGTGGAGAGGAGAGATTTTTTCCTGAACAGTTAGTATCCTTCTTTTTTGCTCGCTATAAATGGCTTTACTAGGTATTTGTGTTAGCTAGCCACTTACGTAACACATGTCTGCACATATGGCGTACGACTACCCGTAATTTAATTATCCCGAGGCACCACATGAGAGCTACTAAAAGCGGAAGAGTACGGTATACCACGGAACCTGGCGATCCATCATGTTCGTTTGTGCTTCGAAAAACCCATCGATGAAAAAATGCCAAACACGTTGACATTCGAACTGGAGCCCGAAATTTTTTGAAGACTTATAACGAGCAGCATATTATCCTGCGCTAAACTTTGAAGGACCAGGTCTTAGTATGGACAACGGCAGCGAAATTCGCGTTCTCGTCGACACCGTTGCCGATCTGACCCATTTCGGGCATGCGAACATCTTCCGACGCGCGGCGTCGTTTGGAACCAAGGTTGCACTGTTGATAGACCAAAACGTGTAGCGAGAGGCTAATTTTTTCAGGTAGTAGCCGGTGTCCATTCCGACAAGGACGTTCTCTTCTTCAAATCATGCTTGCCTGTCTTCCACGAACGTGAACGCTTCGAGCTCGTTCGCAGCTTGCGGTACGTCGACGTGGTCATTGAGGGATTTCCTTACGACTACCACCTCGAAGACATGTGCAAGGCGAATCTTCAGTTCAACGTTCACGGCGATGATGTCTGCTACGATAAGAACGGCATACCACTCTACCAGGTACCCGCGTCAAGTGAAAAATTTCTCAAAAATTTTTAGTCGAATTTACTCAATTTCGATCAAATTGAATCAATTTGAATCGAATCAACCCACACGACGAATCCAATTCACCAAGGGCTGCAGGCCAAACGTAAATGTTCCGGAAAGGCTTGCAGAAATGTCGGGAAATTTCTGCAAAAGACCACGCTCTTCATCGGGACCGGCCAAACTCATAGAATCAAGCCGAATCAAAAAATTTTGAAAAATCGAATCGAACTGATTCGATTCTATTTCTAATTCTCATCGATTTCCCCGCAGGACATACGTGAAGCCAATCGATATCGCGTTCTGGAACGGACGCCCGGAACGTGCACAACGGATGTCATCGATCGCATCCTTCAAGTGAGTCTGACTACAGACGACGAAGAGAATTCACCGTGGCAAATCTATCGTCGAAATTCGTTCTCAACGCCAGCGCTGGTCACCAATTTCGAGTCGCTGCTCGCTCAGCTACCACTCACCGGAAGTAGTTCAACGGCGAAAAGCACAGAATCCCTTTCTCCACACAAGAGCACCGTCTACGTCGAGGGCAACTTCGACATCTTCACGATCGGGCATCTCAAGTTCTTGCAGGTAGAAGTTGGTTTCGGGCCGAGGCTGAATCCAAATTCTGTTTTTGAACCCGAACCCCCTCTATCGGTTTTTTTCACATGGAACTGCCTACCAGGAAGAGTGGCGTTTCCCTAGCCACAACCTTACTCGTACTAGTGTAGAATACAGAGACCACAAACATGCAGACCATAAACATGGCGCTACCGTAGTCCAGCCTTTGCTATAAGCAGTTCCATTTGAACAACCCAATACTTGCAGGCGGCGGCGAAGCACGGCGATCAGCTCCTTGTCGGCATTCGTGCCGACGCGGACGTTCGTGCTGCAAAGGGTGGCGACTACCCGCTCCTCGGCATCGTTCAACGAGCACTGAACGTTCTGCCACATCGTTGTGTCACCGGCGTGATCTGCTTGCCACGCGGTCATTCGTGGTCGAGAGGCGGGTTCTTGAAAGAGTTCTCTATCAGCACTGTTTGCTGCGGGGCGACAAAACGAAGCTCGTGTCCGATGGCGCGCGTCGTTCATAGCGGATCCGATGTCTGCACGAGCACGATCGTCGAGCGAGTTCTGAACAATCGTCAGAACTACGCTGAGAGAAATGTTCGAAAAAGGTGCACTATGCTGAGCAAGTAGTCGAAAGGGAAAGTTCAACACCATTTGGTCGAAACTTTCCCTCTTTATGCGAATCGTAACTTGGATCGCGATATCTTTGTCAATGAGACACGTGGATCATATATCAGAGTTACTTATTAAAACGAAAGTGTTGAAATACGTGAAACTTTATCGCTATAATGAAAATAAATAGACCGACCGAAAGAGTTTCTCCTCGAGGTAATAGTACCTAGTCAAGGGGCCATACATTTAGGACGTCACGTAAAAATTAGTATTTTCGAACCCCCTTTTTCCTACGTCACGGGTATTTTTATACTTATAACACATAAAAGCATTTTCGGCCCTCCCTCCTCAAACCATGACGTCATAAATGCATGGCCCCAAGGAGCTACGTGTGGAAAGTATTCATACCTCCTACAACGGAGGCGACCAACGCCGCATTCGCCTAAGGGCATGCGTTCGCATGACGTCACCTCTTGAGGAGGTCTGTCCGAGCGTGACAGCATAAAAGATTGCCGCCCAAAATCTCATGGAGATAAATTGAAGTCAACGTTTTGCGTGACATCGCAAAGCGTTGCAGACGCCATTAATAGTGTTAACAGTTACATAGGATTTACGCTGACGACGATCTTCTTCGTTGAGAAACTCTTGCCCGTCGTCGACTCCACAGCTCCCTGCTTCACCACGCACCACCGGAGCTTCAAGGTCTCAGCTGCCGCCCTTCGAAAGCGCCTGTTGAAGAGCATGTACGCGTAGAAGTGCGTGCAGTGTGCAACCAGGGTCGAGAAGATGACAAAGAAGCCGATGACGTAATAGACATTCGCGATGTACATCTGATTCATCGCGCCCTCGAAGTCGAAGCCCTGGACAGCCTGCGTTCCAGTCTCGTAGCTGATGAAGACGCTGTTCTGCAGAAAGTAGAACACCGTGTTCACGAACACCGGAATCGAGCACGACAGACTGAGCCAGCAGAGCTGCTTCTTCGCGCGATACTCGGCGCGTTCTTGCTCCTCGTGCTCGACGCTATGGATTTGCTGTTGCTGAAGGCGAGCCACGCGGATGAGCCCGATGGAGAGGAGGACGGCGAGAACACCGATGGCGCAGCCTTTGCCGATGTCGACGAGCGAGACCACATTCGAGTAGGCGATGTAGGCGGGACTCGAGCCGAGCGGTGTGTTCTGGTTGTGTGACGCGCCGTTCGAGTCGAACGTGTAGTACTGCTCGTCGAAAGAGGGGAGCCTGAGACAGCCGTAGAGCAAGCTGACGCCGATGAAAACGAATGAGACGCGGCGGGTGTTGATCAGGTAGAACTTGGTGGGGAGCCAGACGGCGATGAAGCGTTCGATCGATGTCATCAGTGTGATGCTGTCGCTGGCCATTACGAGGATCTTGCTCACGCGCGTCCCGATGTAGTTCGCGTACGTCCAGAAGGGGCCAACGGAAGCGGCGGGCAACCAATCCGAGACGGTCGACACGCCGATGCAGAGCATGTTGGGAAGCTCAAGAAAGGCGATCGCCTTGTGGTAGTTGAAGCTCGGCATACCCTTGAAGTTGCCGGCTTTGCCGAAGAGCACGATGATCTCGGCGATGTAACCGATGAAGCCGAGCGTGCATATCGTGGGTCGAACGCTGCCGATGACATCATTGCGGATACGGCGCATGTAGTAGTTCCAGAAGTAGGCGCTCGTGTAGAGTGCGAGCTGCTCGGTGGTGTAGTTTTGCTGAGCTTGTGTCGCGGCGGTCGCGAAGCCGGCCATCGTCGAGTTCACCTGCGATGGCGTGTAGCCGGCGACGAGGCCGTAGTAGAGGGCGTTTTGGAGGGCTTGGCTTATGATCTGAGATGTGTTCATTTTGAAGCCTAGTCGCAGTTAGTGGATCTTAAAGAAAACGTGCTAATCGAGGGTTTGTTGGAGATTCTCCGAGGATTGTCGCGTGTTCGTCGATACAGTGTTTATCTGAATGCTCGTTGTACTTCCGCAGGCATGTATGCACCTCATAGCTAATATTGTGTTAATTGAATTCGTGTGAAATAGTGTGTGAAAGAAGCAGATTGTCGCTACTGTTTTCGGAGAACGACTACTCCATTTTGCATTCGGATTGGACATTTATGACGTCACACAAAAAAGTTGATTTTTGAACATCCTGTCCTACTTAGAACACATAAACATACGGCAGGCTATTTTTGGCTAGTCACTTTCGGCCAGTCTGCGTCCTGTAGCGGCATAAATGTGCCGCTCCTTACGATACACGAATTGCACCGCACCCACAAGTAAGCAAAACAAAAGAAACGTGCTCGATTAATTTTAGCTGTGAGAAATAAAGACATTGGCGAACGCACGCATTGACGTCTTTGAGATGAGAAAATACCGTGCATTACACGCGCAGCGCGGCACAGTCACGTTAGTCGACAAGGAAGGAAATGTGACCGAATATGCGAAGCTAAATAAAAATAGTGGCTAACCTCAAAGTGTGAGACGACTGCCTAAGCTAAAGCCAGGACTCATGACTGCTTCCGAAAAAGTCACCAAGATCTTGAAAGGTCTTCTGCTTGCAGCACGTACGTAGCTGACGCTGTACACACAAAATGCTCAAATTTGATCTGGGAGCTCTGAAAATACTGTGAATTTCTGAGTGTAGAAAAAGTTGACCTAAAGAATAATATCGCATCGTTAAGAAAGTTGAGAAAGCTCAGGGGGATTGACTTGTTCCCTATCTCAACATCGATGCAAAAACTCTGGTTCGTTATAAAAAGTAACAGTACTACACGGTAGGAAGCTGACTGCGCGTAATGCGTTGGTTAGCGATAACTACATTGAAACTATCGAGAGCACATCCTAATAGCATACGTTAGAAAACAAGTCAATAGCATGTGTAATAGTACCTAGTCAAGGGGCCACACATTTGTGACGTCACGAAAAAATTCAAATTTTTGGACCCCCTTCCCCTACGTCACGGGTTTTTGGATACTTATAACACATAAAATCATTTTCGGCCCGATCCTCCCCCTACCCCGCAAACCGTGACGTCTTAAGCGCATGACCTCCAAGGAGCTACGTGTGGAAAGTATTCATACCTCCTACAACGGAGACGACCAACACCGCATTCGTCCAAGGGCATGCGCTCGTATGCCGTCACCTCATGAGGAGGTCTGTCCGAGCGTGACATCATAAAGCTTTGTAAGCGCTATTAATAGTGTTAACAGTTACACAGGGTTGATTAAATTACTCAATTAAAATAGAAAATGTGTTTGAGAATGCAGTTTGCTTCTGATCGGATTTCACGAAGTTTTGAACTGATGTTCATTTCTAACCGATAATGTAAGCGTTTGAAAAATTGAGGATCTATGAAACATTTTAAAATCTTTACGTGTTTCGAAAAGACCGTTGATCTCGATGTAATACGAATTTTTCGCGTGTCTCGACATACGGTGTATAATACTCTGGAATAACTGTTAGCAAGAATGCGTTTATTACGGTAATCAGGAATCCCCACAAAAGTACCGATCGCGACAAGAAGTTGTATACTTAAGTTTCAGAATTCGTAAACCACCTTTTTAACATTCTGTCGAGCAAGCATAGCGAACGGAACCAAAAAATGTATAAGAGCTCAGACAGAGATTATCCCCCTATTTCCACCTACCCCCTCGAAAACCGGTTTTCGCAAAAATCAATGGTACCGTATTGTTCCCTGTGCTCGATATAGTCAGGATGCGGTGGACGGAAATTACATGGCTCAGTGGTTGAGACGCCAGCAAGGACGACAGGAACAACGTCGCAGGTTCGACTCCGACCAGGTGTGTATCGTATGTTGAATCGAATTTTCCAGTGAAAAAGAAGTTCTCCTCCTGGGGGGCTTGGAGCTGGGCTTTTTCTCGAAGAATTTCGGCACATGGTCGTTTCGAAACGCCGACACACCACCAAAAGGCTCCTTGTATGTGAATGGAGTTGGAGCGGGCTTTTATTCGCAGACCCGAGCTGCGCACATTTTTCAGATATATATAAAGGAACAGTTGAAAATTATTCTGAAAGTTAAATTAAACTTTTTAAGTTGGCTGATTTCGAGGATCTTTTCAACTCTCACATTCGAGAACGGAGAAGCAAAAGTTGTTTTCTTCGATAAACCAAGCCTAATTTTAGCAGTACGAGCGAGAAATTTAATGGGGCTCAATATCGTTGTGACGATAAGATTGAATTATGCATGCACGATATTGAGTTGCGTAGGGGTCACCCACATTCTACGTTCCGAAAAAGGAGGGGGTAGGGTACCCGCAAATTCTACAAAATTCTACTTAAGTTTTAGGGGGAAGAGTGGGGCTCCCGATCAAATTCTACGTAGAATTTGATGGTGTTATTTTTCGCAAATTTTACGAATTTTGTTAAAAAATTTACAAAAATTTTTTATTTTGGCCGGATCCGGAAAATATTGTCTGTAAAAGTGGTGTCAGTTTATTAGGACCTATGGTTTTCACACATGTTGTAACCTATGGTTTTTTCGGGATTTCAAAGATTTTTTCGGTTTTTCAACGCAGGCAAACGTGTAGGAGTCTTGTTTGTAAACATACATAAATTTAGCCTAGGAGAAATTCTACGTAAAATCGTGGGAAGGAATGGGTATGGTTCGAAATTCTACGAACTTCTACTGCTGGGGTGGAGGTCGAAAAATCGCGTTTTTCATTTCACGTAGAATGTGCATGACCCCGTACAGGAGTCGTTTAAATTATTCGTGTTGTGCATTTAAAAATTATGTCACTTTATTCTGGATGGATTTATCAGGTCAAAGCAGCTCCAACGATTTTGTTTCAGTCGCGGTAAACACGCGGCAGTAGGGCAACATAAGCCTAAAGAGCCTATAGAAACATCAGTTTTTGTTCTAAATGCACGACATGGTTTTAAAACGCCCGTTTTTTTCAAACTCATAGTTAGTAGTGGGAACATCTTCACAGTAATAGTAATAGCTTAAACATAATCGCGACAAGGGAAGCCTTGCGTGCTGTATTGTATAATAGAATCTTTTCAAAGTTATCTTGTCGTATGCGAAGTGCAACAGCACTCAACATACGTTATATTTGATATACGTCGATCAGAGCAGAAATGTTGCTTGTAAAGCTGCAATGTCTGTCTGTAGCAGCAGCGGTCGTCTAGTCGCTCCAGTGTAGTAGCACCTCACACCATTTGGCGAAAAATTTTCATCTAAAAATCGGAAGAAAATATTTGCAGTGTTGCAATAAACAATGTATGCACTTTAGGTGAAAGCGGCATGTAAACAGATAAGCATGGACGCAGCGGCGAAGCTAAAGGGAGGGAAAAAGGGAATTCTCTCTCCTTTATATGGCCTGATTGGTTGAAGGCGTAGGATGCGTATGCTTTTCTAAAAAATCATATTTTTCAAAATTTCTCCGTTTCTTTTTCTGCGCCGGCTTTTCGCTCCCAGTGCATTTTTTTGCTCTGCAGTTGCCACCTGTGGCTATGGTGGTAGCAGCCCTAGCTGAGGACGTGTAAACACAAGAGATGCCGTTTAGTTCAAGCAAGTTCAAACAAAACATGTTGTGTGCTTGCTTCTTATTTTAAGCGCAAATTTATAATTATAGGCCTTTTCTTGGACAGTCTCAAAAATCGATGTTCACCTTTCGATGCGGTTGCGTGAAAAACTCAATTGTGGTTGCAAATATCAAATTTTTTTGCGATCCGTTTTCACATTTGTAGCAATTTTCGACTAGGAAAACTTGAATTGGGTAACAGAGCATCTGTTCTCGCAGTGCCAGTATGGAGCAAATTTCAGGACGGTTCCCTAGCCCAAATTTTGAGCACCAAATCCCAATTTTCGAACTTTTCTGAACACTGTTATACTTATGGTGTCCAAAGACTCAATCGGCCGCTTCTAGCGCAAGATAATTTGTCGACGTGAACAAGCACGCATAAGTAGGCAAACGGACACACCGAACTCATTACATGTACATGTGAGTCAGCCAAAAATTAATTTATTCAACTCATTATTTAAAAGACGTTAAAAAATCATTCAAAACAACTTTATTTGTTATAATAAACGTTTTCGCGATTTGACGTGCTGACCAACATGGAGTGCCTCTCAGAAGTTGCGAAGAACGAATCAACTTTCGCATCACTTCTGTTGTCAAGGAAGACTAAAGCTCACCTACGTGCACATAACAATACATTGATTCCCACAATAGGGACATAAAGATACCGCATGGATGCCTCGAATGACGCACACTAGCACGAAAAATCCCTCGAGCTTAAAAATAGATAAAATCACACAACGCTAAAATGCACACGCACAACTGAGAAAAAAAATGAAAAATGCATAAAACCTACGTCGCACATCTGGAAAAATCCATATCTCGTAGGTCGCAATGCAATTTGACCTACATCCTTTGTTGCAGATTTTTCTTCTTTTTTGAGACTATCCAATATGCGAAGCTACGAGTTCAAGCCCGTTCAAACGGCGTTTACAACTGACGCCCCGTTCCAAGGAAAGTCCACTTTCAACTCAGACTACGGCCCAAAATATGTCGATAAAATCCAAAGTTTGAAACCAGCGCCTTCAGACTCTTTGTTTTTTGGAAAATTCGATGGGACTACAACAGTGATGGAGGACTTCGGAGCGAAGCAGTTCGAGAGAGCGCAAAACTTTAAACCGAAGGAGTCGGCGTTCAAAAGCATAGATCCGTTCGAAGGCCTCTCGACGTCGCGCAACGACTTTAGCCCCAAGCAAGCCGAGCGAGCCCAACCAATTAGACCGGAGCCATCGGTGTTCAAGAGCAACGACGCGTTCGACGGAATGACGACGTCTAAGTTCGACTTTGGCCCTAAACAGTTCGAAAGAGCGCAGCCGATAAAGCCGTTGCAAAGCCCGTTGGCGCTGGATGGAAAATTTGATGGAATCTCAACGACTCGCGACGACTTTGGTCCAAAACCGATCGACAGATCTCGGAATTTTAAGCCAGGGCAAAGTCCGTTTAAAAGGTTCGACCCTTTCGAGGCGGCCACAACGCAGCGAGATGACTTTGTTCAAAGGCCAATCGAGAAGGCGCTGAGCTATAAACCGAAATACGAACGAAGCATCGGCGGACTCTTTCAGTCCGCGCCGTTCGACGGGACAACAAACTACAGAGGAGACTTCATTCCAAAGATGGGTAAAAATTTTGTCTTTGTTTACTTGCTTTTTTCCTAGCTTTTCTTTTGCAACATTTATGCTTTTGGTGAATGAGATAAAGGGCATCGGGGTATGTTACAAGGAGCCTACAGTTCACATTCATTCGTCTTAATTATGAATTGGAAAACATCAACTTAGTTTCTGAAATATAATAGAAAAATTGCACAAATAGTCGATACATTTTTACTACAGTCGTGCACTCATAACTGGAACTGTCACGGAAGCGACAAAAAAGAATTCCAGACTGTTTTTATGCACATGCCCTGACGTTACCGTATTATCTCGCATTTAAGCCAATCCTACCCATGGCCGGTTTTGCACATGCGAGCGGGATGTTGCATAAGTTTTGATGTGCGCTTCCAAAGATTTATTGTAAGAAACAGTGTAAAACCAGCCAAGCGTAAGCCTGATAGGTGAGATGTTCCAGATCATCCAGCTCCTGGAATATTCAACCCCAATGACTCATCTTCGAACTCGCTTATCGTCATAGCCTGAAATATCTGCGTAAAAAATTCGAGCTTGGTTCTTCGCTTTCAATTCGAGATAATCCACTAACAAACCTCAATTTACATAGGAGACGATGTTCCGGATGTTCGAGTACCTGGAACATCCAACCTGTTGTATTGGCATGAACATACTACGTGCATTCGTATTGGACGAAGTTCCCACAAAAATCTCAGACCCATAGCTTGTGGCGTTTTTTTCGTCAAAAACAGCGTATTTTTTCAAGCATATTCGAAGGGACGGAAACCAGACGAAAACAATACGGTCCACATGGAATATGAACCGTAATGGGAAGAAAAACGAAGAGATATGGAATTAATTCTGTAAATAATCCTCAACTAGACTGCTTGGTATTGATTTTAGCCGTATCGATAAAAGCGTTGAAACCTGAAGCGGGTGCTCTTATTCAGAGTGGAGATTTCAATGGAAGCACCGTTAATACGACGGATTTTCTTGCAGGGCAAGTTATGGCGCCTCAGCCTGTCACTGGTATTCAACAAATCCAAGCGCTGTCGAGCTCACAAAGCAACGTGGCATCGGAAGAAAGAAAGCCGGCTTTCAATCGTGTGCCATTTAAAATATTCTCACCAACAACACATGTCTATGTGCACGAAGGAGGTTCACACGATATCACGAATCAGTGACAAGGCGTGAACGGTAGATTTACGCACGCGTTTTGTGAACTGCAAGACAGCTGGCTCTCGCAAAGCTGATTGGAATGCAACACAAACCCTGCGAAATCCACACCCCGCTGACGTTGCAATCTTTGAAGTTACTTATTGATAAAACAATTACACTTCTGCCCCCCCCCCCCCCCCGAAAGCAAGAGCCACCGATCTCGAGATAGGTAGATTTTGCTTTCGCACGTCATTTTGAATCTAAAGTCGGCCAGGCATCCACTACGGAAGGTCCAATTGGATTGGACGCTTGTGCAGAAAGCTAGACCATTCGATTGTTTCGAAATTTTGCTACCTAACTTGAACACGACGAGAATGCGAAAGCGAAACGAACTGGTCTTGAGATAGGTAGATTGTGCATTCGAAAAACTGAAATGCAGCAGGCAGTTGGACGTACAGCACAAACCACAAATCTCCGGCATAGGTGGTTTGTGCATTTGCGAAACTCAATCCAGTTTTGGCACCCACCATCTAACTCGAGTTGGTTGCAGGCGATTAGCTGGCATGCGGGATCTTGCGCAAGCGTCAACCACCTAACTCGAAGATCTCCGAGATGATCAGTAATAGCAAGCCTGGCATTGTGCTATACGGGCGAGCACCAGAACAAACCACTATGGTTGAGGTTGAGCTAAAAGTTTATAAACATTTGAGAGAATGCAGTTTTTCGTAAAAACTTTCTTTTCTCAAAACGTGCATTTTTGAGATCGGTGGTTCTTGCTTTCGGGGGCAGATGGTCCAGCGGTCTCCGTTGAAAAATCGCGCTTTTGCCGCTTCTTAGCGCCACTGACGAAGCCGGTGTCTTTGTTGTAGTGGGACCTGTCTGTCTGTCCGTCCGTTTATAGACACACTAGCGCTTACAAGAAGCGAGCCAGCGTGCCCGAGTGCTAAACCTGCAGGTGCTTTACTGGGTGTCTACACCTGTTATTTCAAAAGTTACATTGCATAAGGGCGCTGACGCGAGCATCACTGGCTCTAAAAGGCGTGCTGTACGTTGTGCCTGTGCCATCTGCTGGACATGACGACGCGAATCTGCTTTGAGCGCTCGTCGAAGAGGTTTCACGGCTACGAAGAGGACTGGATTGATTGAGCTATAGATGGGAGACTAGATCAGTGAAACGTGTATGCGCATTACTTAGCGCCGTAATATTTGTACAGCGGTGTGCGATTGAATGTCTCGATGTTTTGTCTTAACTACTCGCATGTGCAATGGTTTGCAGCTTCAGCTTAATGAGATGTACCGAGATATCCTATCCTATCGATCCAAGAGGAGGCGATTAGCATACGTGTGTGCCTCGTTACTGGAACCAGTATTTGATACAGCCGGCAGCTTCATCAGGTCGTGAGAAATTCCAATTTAATTGTTGTATAAATAATTCTTGTATAACTTCCTTTGCGTGGTTTTAGCGAAAGAGACCAAATGCATTATTGTTTTCTGACATAACTAAGCATAAAACGGCCGGCCACTGCGCCACCCAAAGAATCAGTAACTGCAGCTATCTACCTGTCATATAATGGACTATTATAAAATAGGTACCTAAATTCGTCCGGCGACTTTCTTAAGCAAACTGCAGCAGCTCGTAAACCATGAAAGAATCCAAGAAAAGAGTTGAATCCAGCGTGTTGACATATTTTGAAAAGTTTTCAACGACTACCGTAATCCGCGTTTTCAACTTCATTCGAACCTCGAACTTTTTCATCGAGCGACTCTTCTGGATTGTCGTTCTGCTTGGCTTCACATACGGCACCGCTTGGAACGTCGTGCTTACATTGAAGATCTTCATCTCCGAACCGATGGCAAGTCACGTCTCATTCCTCGCCAATGAGTCAATGGACCTGAACATCTCTGACGGAATTCTGAGTTTGCCAGTAAATCCCGATTTGCTTCTGCACGTCAACAGCAACAAGGCCGATGACGTCATCAGCGATCTGCTAAATTCAACAGACGCTTCCGGAAGCATTAAGCAAAAGCTATCAAAAGTTGATAAAATCGACGATCGTCGGGTCTCGTTGCTTCACTCTAACAACACTTTTTACCACTTCAAAAAATCGAACGTGAACATGTTCACCAAAAACGAAATCGCTCTTGTCGGCATCACACTTCCGCTATTCATTTGCCACATTGACATTGCGCTCAATTCGCAACAACAGCTTCAAGGTTGGCAACCGCCGTCAGTTCAACGGCTCTTCGACGCGTACCTCATCAAAAATACGAATTTTAGCGACCTCTTTGACACAACGGCAGAGATGATTTGCGTTCGGCTCCAAATTCAAATCTCGATGTCCCACCGTGATCTTCGCACCGGAACTCGTAGCGAAACCCCGTTCAACTTTTGCAAGCGTTTCCCTTCGTTCGCGTTCGTCTCAAATGAGCGCCTCAGAGGCGCATGAATGTGCTTCGCGTTCGGAAAGTGGCCTCACTTTCCCCTTGGCGTCACACTTTGACTCCGTCACGCTTAGCATGCGTGCTTAAGGCCTTTATCAAGATACGGCCAAACGTCTGGGAACGTTCTTCATCGAAGTGGACGGGAATCTTGCGATCACTGCAAGACACACGTCCTTCACGCCCGTGTACAATCGGAGACAGGCTTCTATTTTTTGGACGCGCCCCAGGCGCGTCTACTGTTATTGGCCCGTTACGCTATGTTTTTACGTGCAAAACAGTGCCTTTTCCTATGTCCGTCACGATTTTCGATCAGCCACAAAAACACTGCAGAATAGCAACAGCAGATCTCATACGCAGAAAATCAATCAAACTTGAGCTTGGTATGCTGATTTTGTTCCGCCGTTATTGGCCGTTGGGTTTGCTCATTTGTTTACGTTTGTGTCAAACTGCGTAGATTTCAGCCGACAAATATTTTCGAAATAAAACACAAGCCAAAACAGACGTGATTCGCAGCTCGTTTCTAAAGAAAAGCGTTGTTGGCATTGCACGTTGCCGGTCGGTTAAAGAACAGGTCGACGCCCGTTCGTCGGCACCGATGTGGCAAGTTCTTGTAAAAAGTCGACGATGTTTATAATGCCGATAGGAAAATTTATATAGATGCTCACTTCTAAATCTTTGCAGGGTAGTTGCATACGCGTGCACAGGAAACTTGAGATGGCAAACTTCGTAAGTAATCACGAGCGTTTTTTAACTTTTCCACTTTCGACAGAAACAGAAAAATATTTTATTTCCAATTTTTTCTTCCTGCTAGGGTGAAAAAATCTCTCATTCTTTTCCTTTTTCAACCGCTGCGAAAAGCCAATTTTTTTAGGTTTGCAGTGTTTGCTGTTTCCGACGCATTTAGGCGACACGCTGTGACGACTATTTTCGCGATTTTCCAACGCGTTGAATCGCAAAAAGTTTTAAGTCGTGAGGAATCAGCCTTAAAGCAGAGACCGGGCTCGCAGTCTTTTTTCTAAAGTTCGCGTCCGTTTTTGAGTTTGCAACTTTTGAAAATTTAGAATGTGCGGCTTGGTGTTAGTTCGTATCGATTTCAGAAATCACGGTTCGGGTTCGCTGCAAAAGTAGGGTTCGCGATTCGGTTCGAGTTCTTTTCGCATGAAAAGTCACGATTCTGACGTAGTTACGTGGGAAAACTGTTGCTAAAACATTAACTCGGGACCGACATGCACTATACTTAATTGTACCGCTCATTTCGGGTGCCGAAAAAAGGCATCCTGATTTACTAAGAAAAATTCGGTGACAAAAATTTGCAAAAATTCAAATTTTGCGAAAAATCTTGTAACCAGTTCAGGTAAAATTTTTCTTTTGAATTTTGACAAGAAACAAAGTAATAATTAGCATGAAAACTATAATTTTAAGCTATTACACGTGTCCGTAGCCCAACGGACACACGAGATAACGTTTATCGACCGATCAAAATTCTGCAGTTTACGTGTCTGCACGATGGAACAGTCTACACTGGAAGCGTGTAAGAGCGTGTAAAAAAGTGAAAATAATTAGTGCTTCCACTTTCTGTACACAGTGGAGCTCTACCTTTAGGGCGGAACATATTCACGGTGGTAGGCAGGCTTGCCGCTGCACGCAACGTGCAATCACGTTTTTCGAACATGATGTTTTCGACGGTTTACACTCAAATTGTGGGATTACTTCTACCGGTCGATGAGCGGTATCTCGCATGTCTGTTGAATTATGGACATGTGATGCAGCTAAAAATTTTAGTTTTTGGATGCTAATTATTAATTTTTTTACTTTTATTGGAATTCAAAAAAAAATTACTTAAATTGGCCATAAATTTTTTTTTGTTTGAAAAATTGGAATTTTCGCAACGATATTCCGAAGCCTACTGATGTTATTTCAGAACACGAATTTTTTTTGTTTCTTTTCTGTTCTTGCCGCATGCATTTCAGTTTTGTCGAATTCCCTGCGGCGCGTCCAACTGAAGTACGAACTCGTTCTTCCTTCCGAACTTGTTATTCTTGCGAAACCGCAGAGGCATGTTTAAAGTTTTCGAAGGATGCCAGTGCTTGTCGATAAATGTCTTTCTGTTGTGCGTACTCGCTCAAACCGCGCCGCAATACTACAGCTCTTTCGAAGTAGATTTAGTATACATTCTCAAACGCAGATATGTGCAATAAAGAAAACCAAATTGAAAAACCCGCAACAGGGGACCTCAGGTTTTGATTCCAACCTTGCTAAGTTAAATTTTCAAAGCCATCGTCGCGAACACGGATTTTTGACCGGCTTTCGTGCATTGTGCCGCCATCGCCATCTTTAAATTCTTTGTTCAGACAAATAACTGATTTTCCAGTTTAAAACAATCAGTCATACAAAACATTTACTCAATTCGAAATTAATCGATTTTCGATTTTTTTTTCTAACTTTGGAAGTTTTTCGCTTCGATTCCGAAATTTGTGGGCTTCGACCGTCGCGTGAGTCCGAAAAAGGATAAACACAAGCCCTATAGGCCTGCACACGCTTTATGATCAAAAACGGTCGGATCGTATATAAAGTTCATGTTTATGACCAGCGGACACGCGCACGCAACGCAAGCTTGTCCGTCGCCAGTTTTACAGCTTCGCCTGATTCTTGTACTGATCGCGCAGGTGACGCCGAAGGATCTTCCCGCCAGCCGATTTCGGCAATTCGTTTACGAAGAAGACGCCTTTCAACTCCTTGTATGGCGCCACTTTTCCTTTGTGAATGAACAAAAATAAGCGCGGTTCACAGAGCGAAATTGCCTTAGGCTTAGGAAGTTTACCGATCAGAAACTCCATTACGTCCTTCTCTTTAAGGTTGCTTTTCTCGCGACGAACGACGAACGCTTTGGGAATTTCGCCCGACACCTCGTCGGGAAAGCCGATGACGGCTACGTCGCGAATTTCGGGGTGATTGAGCAACAAATCCTCCAACTCAGCTGGCGGAACCTAAAAAGCGGGCTTTTCGCTTCGTAAGTAGAATTCGATCAACAGTCAGTTTACCTGGAATCCTCGAACTTTAATTAGGTCTTTCAATCTGTCGACAATGTAGAAGTAGCCATCAGCATCATAATGTCCAATATCACCTGCAAGTAAATCTGATGTAACTGAACAGTTTTAAATTAAACGAAAAAATGTTAATGTATCAGGCGAAATTTTTAAATTAAAAAAATAAGAAAATTTGCCTTTTTAAGAATTGAATTCTTTACGGAAAATTTAGCCTAGAACGCTTTTAAAGCAGAACCAACCTGTATGAAGCCAGCCATGTTCATCGATTGTCTCCGCCGTTGCATCCGGCCGCTTCCAGTAGCCCTTCATCAGGTGTCCACGAATCCAAATTTCGCCGTCTCGATTTGGACCCAGCTCTTTGCCAGTGGAGATGTCGACGACCTAAAAGTCTTTCTCATCGAATGACTTGTCTTCGTGCAATATAAACTTACCATCCCTTCAAAATTTGGCAACAAGAGACCACAGCTACCGTGTCTGATTTTGTCCTTCGGTACCGGCGGTGTGTTGTGCGAAGCGCCAGCTGTTTCAGTGAGTCCGTATCCTGCAGAAAGATCGCACATAATTAGCAACTGCTTCTCACGACCCTACCACCATACCAACCTTGTAGAACGTATTTGATATGGGGTCGCTTTTGCATAAGCGCTTCAGAAAGATCTTTTCCAACCGGAGCGGCACCAACCATGACAGCCTCAACCTGTTACTTTGTAAAAAAAAAAAGATTCGAGTTACCGAAACAACAATATGCCCTCAGCGCATACGAGGGGTCGATAAGTGTTATAAACAAAATTTTTAACCCTGGTGAATCAAAATACTCGCATCGTCTAATTTTTTGTTTAAAAATTTTGTGTTGCAACCCTGGTGTACCGACGATATGTCATATTTGTCCACAAGCGGATCCTTCGTCAAGAACAGCAAAATTGGCGGTACCACTGGCACGTATTTCACCTATAAGTCGGCCAAAAACGTTTGGCTCATTTAGCCGCAAAACGGTATCGACATTGTCTACCTTATACTCTTGAATCAAGCGCACAAAAGTTTCGGTGTCGTACTTCGGTAACGTGATAAGTGTGCTTCCGCGATACAGACTTCTGACGAAGATCGACTGACCAAAGATGTGGAAGAACGGCTAAAACTGCGCTTTGTATTGTTTCAATTTTTAAAAGTTTTTAATTTTTAAAGCCATTATCACGTATATGTATAACTGCGCATCGGCTTACTAGTATTCCAATGACCACGTCTCCTTGCTCAGCTGCGAGGAAATAATTTCCCCTGGAAAAAAACGGAGAAAGCGCAGAACTGACTTCGACATTCTCAATTTCTGCCAGTGAGCTTCAAAGCATGCGTACTCGTTGAATAGCTGTGCTTTCGCGATCATCGTGTAGTGCGTCAGCATGACGCCTTTCGCGTGGCCGGTCGTTCCACTCGAGTAGGGCAGCACAGCGAGATCCGACTTCGGGAAGATTTCCACCTTTGGCATCTCAGCTTCCGGTTTGCACGGAAACCTTGTCAGCTTACTGAAGTTCTCCGAGCCCGCGGGTATATTTTCTGGCTTTGCGCCAACGACGTAAACGGTCTTCAATTTGAGAAAAGAATTATTTGCATAAGTAGTAAATTGATCGAAATTTGTTTTGCATATTTTAATAATTAAAACTGATAACAAAAAAAACAAATCAATGACTTAATGTAAATGAGAAATTTTGAGACCAATTTGGAACCTTTATTTGTGAACCGAGCCGACTCGCCGCCGCTTTGCATTTTGGAAAGCACGCCGCAATCGTGACGACAAATCTGCATTCGTTGTCCTTGAACTGAGCGTAGAGTTCGTCTGGAAAGTTTGCAAAATATCGATTTTTCGAACCAGTTCCGATGCCCATTTCTTCCAAACCTGGTGTGGCCAATGGATTGATGCCGGAGACAATCCCGCCGAGCGGAAGGCATCCGAAGAACGCGAAAACGTACTCCGGGCAATTCGGCAGGCAGATCGAGAGAACGTCGCCTTTTCGAAAACCCGCCACTCGAAGACCCCACGCAACCGATCGTGCAATGCGCCATACGTCGTCGAACGTGAAGGTTTTGCCGGTCGGACTGTCGATCTGGCAAAACATGAAACTACTGCTTAGAAGCTATTTTGATAGAGGCAAAATTAGCGCACAATAGCTACACTTCGTCCGAACTTTAGAAGATCGCGAAAGACCATATCGTGCACGGTGTCCTCGTTTATTTGGACATTCGGAAATGGACTTTTGATGGGCATTTTTAGCGCACCTCGACGATACAATTACAGCTGTTCGCTTCGGCCAAACGAGAAGCGATCGTTTTAACAAGTAAAGCACAGTTAAACTAGCCATGCGAGCACGTATCAAACTGATAAGACTTTAACGACATGATGCAGTTGACGTAGCGCAATTGTGCCTACAAATGCGTTCTTGAATGTTGTCGGCCTTTTGAAGTGAAAATTCCAAAATGAGTTTCAAACTCTAAATTAATCTTAAAGCTAATCTGCAACAACTGTTAGCCTAATTTGCCGCTCGTGGGCTGGCCCTTGAAGCTTATGCTTCAAATTGCAGTTTAGCAGAACTTTTGGCCAGGCAAAACATGGTCGCGTCTGACACTTGCGGACGAGGCAGTATGCACCGGCATTCGTAGTCATTTGCAGATGACTGTTTAGAAAGCATCGTGCACGCTTGCGAAATAAGCCGAAATGCTCAAGGTGGCAAAACTACACAACTGTTCTGGCCGCTTTGAGCGATACAGTCTACTCAGCTAACCATGCAAGGCTACGTGCCACCGTTGAGAAGAACCAGAAGAGTAAAAATGCGGCCCTTCACAAACGTGTGTGCAGCCTTTGACGTTGACGTCACCGTGACAACACTCCGTCTTAGTTTGCGCTAGTCTCATGAGAACACTCACATGGTTTTTGGCATAAGTGGTATTAGGCCCACTACAGTGGAGTGCACTGCGTGAGTGAGCCTCAAGGATCGGCACGTCCGACTTCTTGTTTATAGTATGAAGACGTTGTGCAAATATGAGCTAATTTCTGGAGATGGGTTCTGCATATGTATTGTGCACTTTACGGCGAACGAAGTTCAAGCAGTCAACCTTTGGCATGACGTTACCACAAACGTAATGCACATGTATGTTGCATTCTAAATCTGCGATTAAAAATTAAAACCTTTGGAGTGCAGCCGATCTCTATGCGGCGGAAGGCCAACGGACCCAGATTTTTTTTAGCAAAGAAAAAAGAGATTCCAGCAGGCAGGAATGCAAAAACTTCATCAAAAGGTCTGCCAGTATATCTCTGACGAAGTTCGCTAACTGACGTCACGTGAAGCGTCCTGATCTCATTGAGCGCCTAGATAATGTCAGGTTGGCAAGGCTACCGGTTGCTAGCAACACAAGCTGCAGCGAACGACGCTCTTTCCTCGCAGACTTTCACAAAATAGCTCTGTTTGTATGGTTGTGATTGATCGCTAATTATGGGCTCGTCAGCCGGTAAACATCAGAATCAGGCAACGGCTAGTCAAGCGAAGGTCGATGAGCCTGCGGCGACTAGAAAACAGCCAGCCACGGAGGTGTCAGCATCGAACGCATCTGTTCCTCCAGAGCCAGTCAAACGATTGCGTTCCATTTTGGTAGCCCACTACGCGACTCACTGGACGCCCAAAGAACAGGAAATGCTTCCGTCTCCTATTCCGTTGGTTTCCGGAACATCCGGTGACGAGGCTAATCTCGAAAACGGTGTTTTCGACCATCGATCTCTCCTCAATCGTATCAGGTCTCTTGATTTTAAAGCTTTATAAAAATTGTGACCGCATTGTAAACGATGTAATTTTCTTGCAGAAATACGAAAAATACCGCTCTGATAAAGGTGAACGTCTGGCAAAAACAGCTAGCGAGTCGATATTTCAAGAAAATTTGCTTTGACTGGATCACATCGCATACTACGTCAGAGGCAATCGACGAGTCGTTGAGCGAATTCGAGCTTTTGTTTGTCACGTCGCTGCGCGCCGTTCAGCGTCCGACGAAGAAGATCATGGAGATCTTTCTGCCATCTCTTGTGTTGGGTGATTTCACAAAATTGGAGATCGCCGAAATTGATGGGTGGATTTTGAAGAATTCTGAAAGGGTGCTCGTCTTGCTCGACAGTCTCGACAAGCTTTCAACAGACTGCGCTTGCGATGAGATCACCGAGCGGCTGCAAGCAACCTCGGATGAAGCAAGTTTCCCACTCATCGCCACGCAGACAGAATGCAAGCGCGGAAGTGTGTTATCGGGAAAAATCGGACATTTTCAAATCCCAAAACACTATCCAGCTTGTCTGAAATCGAGATTGTCCAATCTTGTTAGCGAGGACTTCCAAGCTTCGATTGATCAGCTTTTCGAGCAAGACGAATCGCCGGCTCTTTCCGTTAGCTTGCTTCCGTTTATTTGCAAAAAAAAACTCAAAATTAGGCCAAGAAATACACAAGCAAAGCGCATCCGAACTCATTTTCCGCATCTGCGAAGAAATCTATACTAATGTCGTTATCATATCAGCCGTCGATGTCGAGGCCGAGAAAACGTGGTACAAACGCCACTTCATGCGCCAACTGTGTTTTTTCGCTTTCCAGAAAAGCTTTCAAATCGACGCTCGAAATTCGTACATGAATTTCGCGCCCGAGGTCCTCTTCTCGGCCGAGGATCTGCTCGAAGGCAAGTATGGGCTCAAAGCGCACGTTATCGATCGAAGCTTGAAAACGTTCTTCGTGAAAGCGTCGCTCACGTTTCCGTACCCCGGGTCATCCATCCAGACGTACGCGCTCCTCGCCGCTGAAGTTTCTCGCCGCGATGGTTATCTCGGCGACGGACGTCAGTTTTATGGAGCTCACGAGGAATTGCAGCCGATGGAATTTAAGCTGTGCGGTTGTTCCGCTCGCGTGGGGCTTCCTTCAGATCGCCGACGATAGGGAGGAACTCGACTCGATGACGGAGTGGCTCTCGAGGCTCACAGCCGAAACGCTCCCTTACTGTTCGAGGACCAACGAATACATCGCAAGGCTAGACGAATGCAGTTTCAGGTTTGAACATGTTCTGTCATTTTGGCGGGAAGCGAGAGACGCGACTAGTCGAGAGAAACTCGAGTCTATCTATCGCGAAAAGTGCACTCCATGGTTCCTCTACGACGCGCAGCTGTGCATGCAAGTGAGATTCGCGTGTGCTAGCCGCTATGACGATGATAATGTCGTTGTCACGTTATATGACGATCGAGCGGTCTGTAGTCGCGTTCACGCTCATCAGCGTTGGAAAATCAGAGGTGCCTTTTGTGCTCTCGCGAAGCTTTTCATTTGCGCAAGCTTCGAGCTTTCGGGCTGGCGATATCTCTTTGTTAGAAAGTGGAAGGACAAATCGGAGCTTGAACAGCTTCCGGAAATCGAACTCAAATCGATTCGCGACGTTGATTTTGATGCCGTTCGTTTTGTGGGGTCAGCCTGCTCGTTGAGCGCGTTCGCGAAAGTGCTCGCAATGAGCAAATTGACGCTAAAAGTTATGAAAAATTTTGTCGTTGAAATCATCAACAACGAAAACTTGGCGTCGGGATCTGATGAGAAGGAAGTTTCGATTCGAGCGAGTTTTTTGCTTGGCGAAAGCTGTATGGTGAACGTTCGCAATTCTGCTGCAGCAGATGAAGATGAGGTGACATACTTGAAGAATTTGCTAGAAAAGCTGAAAACTGTGAAAGGCGCAGGGGCGAAACTGGAAACGAATGCATGACTCACATATACATTTGTGTAACTCAGCTGGTTGAGATCATGGTCGTTTCAGAGGCGTGATCTCATAAGGGAAGAAACTCTGACCGGCGATCACTGGACGTTGGAGACTTTTAGCGGGGTGCCGTTGACAATGAAGTTATCGAATTTTGAGACCTATTGGAATATCGAAAGACCACTGGATCCGCTGAACTATGCAGCCAAATTTTCATGTTTTCTGCATGCTTCTGTGTTTAACCAAACATTTGGAATTTTAGCACGAAGTTGACTGAATTTTGGAAAGGTGCCACAAGTTTCAGAAGAATCTATAGAAAAGTGGTAAAATTGGTATGAATCCGTGAAAACAAATCCATGAAAAAGCGGTATGGAGTCGTTCATTAATGACGTCACCTATCTGGGTGGGTGGGTCAAGAAATTTTGCACAGGAAGTACGCTACATGCAAAAGATAGCCTATGTTTATATGTTAAGGCAAGTGACGAGGGTAGGTGGGTCTAAAATTTTGAATTTTTAAGTGACGTCATTAACAAATGATCCCTATGCGATGGCGATGTTTACAGAGAATTGCAAATTTTGCTGAAATAAAAGTTTGAATAAAAATACCTAAAATAAAGTTAAATTGTTTAATAAATTTTGAAAAAAGAATTAAATTGTTTTTTAGTTATTAAAGTGATTCTACAACTATTAAAGTGATACTAGCTATTCCCCGTCTCTAATGCATTCGGTAGTGAAGGTCACAAATGCTATCTTGCTGTTCGCCTATCGCGCTGTCGCTATCTTTGCGCTGGCCTCCTCCCGTCAATCTGCTACCAGCAATCTATTACGCCACTATCTACTCCTCGAATGAGCGCTTCCAGCCCTATGGCGTGCAGACGCAAATCGTTGTTCGGAGCCCGATGAAGTTCACCACCGATGCAGCTTGAAGTAAATTTAGATATTCGTGACCAAGAGGCTATTCCAGAAAAACTTGCATCAGTTTTTCATAAAGACGTCCTATCCCGCATGACCACTTTTCCGTCGAGAACACATTCATATAGCTCAAACTTGTTGCTTCGCTCACCTTTCGCGTGCGAGATGGCCGTGCTCGACGCATGACGGGCAAAGTTGGCATACATTTATTCCACGTAAAATAAACTGACGAGTAGCGATCGGCCAGTACGTGCCCGTACCCGCGTTTCTTTTAACGAAAAACGACCGGGACGAAGAAATCGGCACACGAAAAGCCACCAAAAACACAAATTTTCCAGTTTTTAGAACAACTGACGGAGTCAGTGTCCATATTGTGATGGGGCCCGTCTGTCTGTCCCTCTGTCTGTAATACTGTTTTCTTCCGGAAGAAGCAAGCCAGGGGGGTCAAAATTTTTCAGGCTGGTATCTTGGGCCAAGGCTAGAAAAGAGCTGAAGATGGGCCCACAGGACCTGCTACAGACCGAACTGAGCGATCTACAAGGTCCACTTCAACCTTGCGCGTAAAGGCAGTTTGCCTGCACGGATTTGGCTGCAATATGATGGTCTGCTCCTAGGATATTCTGTGACATAAATGCATTGTCATCGATGGTTCTTGTCATGGGTCGTTTCGGGCGCACTGGGAGAAAATATACCACCTTGTTTTGTTGACAGCTCGACTCAGCATTGACAGACTTGGCTGAAATCATGTTGGTACGTTCCTAACACGATGCAGCTAAAACAACGTGCTTTTAATGCAAATTGCTGATTTTCAATTTTTTGCGATTTCAATTTGCAATTTGCACTGGTTTTGTCGCAGGTTAATTTCAGGCCCAGTAGCCGTACATTTATGGCGTCACGTAAAAAGTGCGGTTTTTGGACCA
>JAQGBB010000073.1:0-29231 GCA_034691745.1 Prismatolaimus dolichurus
CACATGGCACCCCAGACGGCGAAGTTGTCGCTGAAGAGCTTGCAGCTGTCCCAGCACATCGAGCAGTCCGTCTCCGCGTTGCAGTGCTCATCCGAGAGACTGGACAGCCGATGGCCGAAGCCGTCGATGCACATCGACCGGCAGCGGCCGAGATTCTGAACGATCTGGCCGAAGTCGGACTTGTCGTCGGCGAAGAGGTTCTCGATGTCGGCGCTCTGGCGTCGGACCAGACGAGAGGCAGCGCACGCCGTTGGATGACCGATGACGATCAACGCTACTACGACAAATGCTATTAAACAGAGAACGAGATTCAGAGAGACTTGTTAAAAGTTTGATCTTGCATAAACAAACTTGCATTTTATCATCGCTTGCATTCTGACAGTTGAGAAGCTTATGGACTACAACATGCACGGACGATGTCGATGAATGACGATGGGCTAAAACACAACGGTACGAAAACTAAATGATTAAAGTTTGCGATTTGTGTGTTACAATCCTCGACAGAACACCACACAAATGTGGTGTGCGTAGACAAATGCAACTAGCTACGTGGCACTGAACGCTTTGATCAACCGGAAATTGACAGCAGTCGAGTAATGACCGTGTAGGCGTGTACAACATGCGGATCAGTCCGGATGCACGCATACAAAGATACGTATAGTGGTCGCTACTCGCTAGTCGTGTCACCCAAGAACGCACCGACTGTTAAATGATCGGCGGAACTTGTCGAGTCGCCTAGACGCCGTTCAAATATTCGACCATTTGAGGCAATTAAGTCTAACCTCTGACGTCATACAGTCGAGCGACGAACAGCAATCTCAAGGCTCGCACACGATAATTGAGCGCCGTTTGCGTCACTTCCGATCACCAAGTACGGTAGACGGTCATCTTCTCGAATGATCGTCGACCTACGTATGATGGACCGGACTTCCTGTTTACGCACACTCTCGCGAATGAGGTCTTCCACATCTCGCCAGACAAACTCTGCGTCGGGAACGTTTGATCCTCCACTCCTATTCGATGGTCGTTAAAGTTTATCATCACGAAATGTGAAGCGGAGGGAGCGAAAGGCAGCGATGCCGGCCGGCAACGATCACAACGGTTGCGCTATTCCTTTCGTTAGCAGGCTTACGGTAGCGAACCACGTAAACGTTGCACCGTCGGAGGTCGATGGTCTCCAGGTAAAATACACGCTAGAAAATTTTCGACAGTGGTGGATCCTTGTCGATTTGGCCGTGCTAACAAGGTGAGCTAATTGCGCATTTTAGAACCTCAAAATGTTCGCCACGTCTACTCATTAAAACAACGGTCACGCCTGGAAAATCGAACAGGACACGAAAAGTTTGTTTTTCTCAAAAATCGATGAAGTCAGTTAGACTAATTTAACTCCAGATAAGCGATTTCTCCGCATTTCATGTCTAGTCGCACCACACTGCTATAATCGTGTGAACGAGAAGTTTTCGGGTGTGCAAAATACCGTAATCCCGTAAGCCGTTTCATCAGCAGAAAACTTCCCGTTCACACGATACCCACTGGTCAACATCCAACAAAGCGTGCACGATAGTGAAAGGTAAAATCTGTTTCTTTACCATTCTCGAGAGAATATAAATATAATCGAACGCACTGAAACGACACCGACAAGGACGAAGAAGAATAGAAGCAGAAACGAGAAATCAGAGTCTGCTCATACTTGGCATAGCGAGCGAAGTTCCAGAAGCGATATACAATCACGAAGCAGACAACATACACTACATGCATATCACAAGTCGAGTAAAGTGTGGCTGCGCAACAGACCGCACGTTCAGAGTGTACTTGGCAAATACAGCACACTAACAGCGGTTCACACCGTTCGTCCCCACTGTCCACTAGGGTTGGCACTTCCCCGGGATCCCCGACTAAGTTTGACAGATTTTTAGCAATTTTGACCACTTAAAAAATTCAATTTTTTGAAAACAAAGCAACTAAAGCTAATGTTAATTAAAACAAGCAACCACAATGCATGACATTTTCTGACCTCTTTTTGTATAATTTTTCCCCGAAGGATCCCGGGAACGGGGTCAATGCCCGGGGTGAATGCATCCCTGTCTACCCACCCAACTGCCTCAATCGACAAAGCACATACAGATAAATTATCATAGCGGAGAGATAAAAGTTACACATTTGGGAAGTCGAGAAAGAACGCAATCTAATCTACCACACTTTAATACAGAAATGAATATTCCACAATGTACATCGACGATCGCCCAATACTGCTTTCACGAGTATAATTTGCTAACACACGCACGGCGCACCGCACGCCGCAAAGATCTCACACACCACGAGCATAGACTGTACACATACGTACGTACTAGTATACACAGAAAACGAGCTCTCAGCAGAGGAATGAGTATAACAGCGAATGACTCCTGCTCACGAAGCGCCGAGCGTAGGCAGCGAATGCAGCTCCACCCCGCACGTCGACCGGCAGTTCGTTGACCTCCCAGCTAACAGCGTGCATCTCCTCGCCTCAGCATCCGTTAGTTTGTATTTTCGCAAGTGCGATTAGTTCAGCCAGCCCTCAGTCACCAATGGGATTAGTGCGCCAGCCAGATGATGAGTGAAAGGATAAGAACGATAACAACGATAACGACGACGATCGTTATCGTCTTCGAGCGACTCTTCTCCTACGACGCCAAGCAAAAGCCAACGCGTAAGCCTCCGCTAGGGCACGCTCTGCCACCTAGTGAGTACCGCACGCAATGCCGGTCGGGCAGGAAGTGGGCGGGGTCGCTGAGCATGCCGCAAAGAAGCAAGCAGACACGCACACGTGCAAATAATGAACGTGAAGCGACACGATCGGTGAAATGATGGCGAGCAACTCCTCCAGCGAACGTGTTGGCGGTGCAGACAGACATGCACACGTGCATTAAATAAAAGACTACCTCAATTGCTCATCCACACCGCATCGTGCACGGGAGGGTACCAGTCGTATAGATCAAGAGCAAGAGCGTCGGACAGCCGGCAACGGGAGACGCCTGCGCTCAAGCCCACTATAAACTGCACGATCGCATCCTTATGCATCTGATATAAATCAAACCAAAGAGAAAAATAAAACCAGGAAGAACGCATTGGATTGTACGCAGTACAACACACGGAAATGCCAACACAATAAACGAACGACACAACAATAAACAGCAAAATCAAACGCCAAAGAATGTTCGCTAGCTAGTCCCAAACAGTCGTATCGCAGACAGCTGAGCCGACTGATCCACGAGAGCCCAAAGTGGAATCGGATTCGTCGATCAGATCGATTAGGTCCATCCATCCTCAGTTTCCCTTGACAGAGAAGTAGATAACAAGTGCGAGCACGATGATTGCGATGATAATGAGGACAATGCAAACCACTTTCTTCTTGCGTGCACTGCGCTAAAATTGACAACGGCGAACAAACACGTGCTAGAGCAAGCCACAAAATAAAAACGTCGTCCATCATATAAATAAAATTAATAAAAGTTGTGAAAGGGAGAAATAAAAACACAAACAAAAAAGAAACAGTGACTCGAACTACGCAGCAAGACGGGAAAGCGGGCACTGCATTTTGTTGTGTATGTACATTATACATACTGTATAAAGTACATGTATGTATACATAAAACGATATCCCATGCCACCACACAGTAATGTATAAGTACCGCTTTCCGCTGCGTGTAGCAATGATAATACTCATCGCGGGCAATGCAAATACCTGACTAGCGTGCGCCTTGACGACATTGCTGTGGCCCTGTTCGACGTGAATTTGCGCCTGTTCAACATTCGCTTCGATACTGTCTGCAAAGTAGAAGAGTCCCGATGAGTTCGAACATGACAAAAGCCTCCCGTATCCGTCGAAACTAAAAACCTCAAACTCACCTATCATCTCGCCTTGTTCGTGAACCATAACGGCAAGATCTTTGAAGATTTGATTTACATCAAGAATGTCGGACTAGAAATGAGAACAAATCGCAGTGCCACTATCAAAACACACAAAGCACACTCAGTATCGCTAGCATCTTATACTGTTTTCGCCCAATACTTTTTCCATGGTGCAAATACTAAATAAATGTAAATCGACGCACCTCAAGTTGCTTGACGGCCTCCTCTCTCTCGCGAAGTGCCGCCAAGTCAACGTTCTGCTCGATCTGCAACCGAGTCTGACTAGGTGCACTAAAAAGATAATTAGTTGCACTTAGTATAAGCGGAGAGCCACAAAACATCTACACTTCTTAGATGTAGTCTCAACCACATTTTAATTAACAAGTTAAAGCTTGTATTTACCTTGGCGTTCTGCTATCGTCTTCGAACAAGCTCTGAAACAAAACGTTGACATAACGCAATTGCGCTTCAGTGCGCCTAACATTACTCTTGTTGATGAGTATCTCATCGCATCATCCTTCGCTCACCCCTTGTACTGCGGAGTTTGCCCTCGCACGTGTCACGCTATCCTTCTCCTTCTGTGCTGCAACACGTTGCGCTGTCTGGAAATTCTTCAGAACAACCGAGAAGTCGTTCATGAGCCGATCCTTCTGAACTTTTGACGCACGCTAAGACAGACAAAACTAACGCGATAAAAGAGATGACTCACAGAAAATTATTTCAATCACTTGGTCAGCTGGATTTGACGGAGGCGGCATCGAGTTCATATCCTTGACTAAAACGTTCGTATCTTTGGCTAGACCATTCGTGTACTGAACCATTTCATGCAACTTCGTCCGCAGCTGCTCCGAGTCTTGCGGCGTGCCCAGTTGTTGCACCATTCGTTCGATACTCGACACTAAACGAATTCAAAACTGGCTCGTCAGACTTTATTTACTAAACGAAACAGTGCAGCGTTGACTAATAAACTACTTACCATTCTGCGACAGCTTTTGAATGTTCGAACTGACCACCTGTACCTTGCGTCCAAAATCTTGACCAGACGCGGCACCGGGCCGACCTAAAATGGAAGCACCGCAAAATAAAAAAGCATCCTGATTAGAACGAAAGCACGCACTAAATTCTTTACCGTCCGTTCCATAAGACGACCAGTCGGTTGCCATCTTCAATCTTCAATAAACTGACACTGTTTTTACCAATAAACGATGGGATTACCACAAAAGAAGCGAACAGTCATAAAATTTTCACTTGGAAAAAGTTTTCACGCAGGAATCAAACAGCCACATGCTCCTTCAAATACACGTCGAACCAGTCAGTGATACAGAGAATAGAGGAGGGCGATTCTACCACACACTTGCAGAACGTTTTCACTGTTTGGTGGACTTGCTGCAGCATAACAGGGTAATAAAATTTTGCTGCTTTTGTCGAATAAATTACTTTCTTTCACTACAAGCTTACTGCTATTTGATCAGCTTTGTGGAGTATGCAGTAAGAATGTATTTTTAGTTTTACGACCTTTTGTACGCACGTATACTACGTACTTTGCATACCTGCCACTCGATTATTTTGCCGTTGTCCTATTATGGGTAACGATGCACTAACCTACTAGCTCGCATGGGTGATCTTCGTGCTGAATTCAGCGCAAAACCTTAGAACATCATAAGATACCACTACTAATTATTTACAAGCGTACAGTACGAATAACGTATTCCCCGTTCTCCAAGGCGAACAAAAATCCAGCGTGCTGCAAGCAAGTTTAAACGCGAGCGGAAAGCAGCAACTACTACCTCAATAGTAAATGAGGTGATAGCTGATTAAAATTAGCTTCTACATATATACACATGTACATACCGTACGTACTGTACGTATGCGTTTACATGTTGCCCACGTGCCAACACTTGGCGTAGATAGAGCAAAGCTCACACCCATTTTAACTTGAAAATATGGCACAAATTTTGATCTGCACTGTGATTTTGTTTAGCCTGCATTGCATTCTCGCAAACAGCGGTTGTAATTTTGCCTTGTTTTGAGACATTGTAAACAAATTCGGTTATCGCTGGTGGTATCACCCCACTTTCCTGCAAGCATCCAGATTTGTCAACGCCTAGCCTTCGATTCGCCGATTTTTTCTTTTTGATATCGTCCTTCCCAGCTCCTTTCCTTTTTTGGCTTGCCTTCAGATAATTATAATCAACTGCTGACAAGTATCTGCTTTCCCCCTTTCGCTGCACATTTGTTCTGTTTTGAGCAGGTAAAAATCACTTCCTAATAATCTGAGTTCGATTTTGCTTTGCACAGGTTGAGGAGACCGAACAGCTGGCAGAATGAATACGAAGGTGTGAATGTTACTTTATCAAAGTTGACTCGTGTAGTTTAAGGCACTAGTCTAACCATTGCTTTTTCGTTTTAGCCAGTGGTTATCGACGCTAAGAATCACCTGCTGGGTCGGCTGTCGTCGATTGTAGCCAAGGCTATTCTGCAAGGTAATGGGGAAGTTCTCGTGTGGCAACTGCCGTGCGTAACTGCTGACTTTTATCGTTTAGGCCAGAAAGTCGTCGTCGTCCGATGTGAAGGCATCAACATTTCGGGCAGTTTCTACCGAAATAAACGTATGTTGTTACTGGATTGTCTGTCCGGTACTACTGTCACAATGTCGTCTCGTTTCGTGTATCTGCAGTCAAGTATCTTGCGTTCTTGCGCAAGCGATGCAACGTTAATCCCGCTCGTGGACCGTTCCATCACCGTGCGCCGAGTCGAATTTTCTGGCGCACCGTTCGCGGCATGATTCCACACAAGACGAAGCGCGGCGACGAGGCGATGGGTCGTCTGAAGGTTTTCGAAGGAGTTCCCCCACCGTACGACCATAAGAAGCGCAAGGTGGCACCAAATGCGATGCGAGTGATCTGTCTGAAGCCTCGCCGCAAGGTTCGTCTCCGTCATTAGATCTTGGCGTCGTACAGTAGAATACACGAGCAGTATGTAATACGTACGGCATGTACCACCAAGAGCTATACGTTTCCCGCCACTTCGCGATCACGTCTTGCCATAGTAGCAGACAGTCAGACATTCACGCATAGTTAGTACAGTACGTAAGACGTTTTTATGGCGAACATTGCTACAGTAGACACGGATACGTACTGTAAATTAAGTAAATCAGACTGGACCTATATTACTCTCGGTATAAAAGCCGTATTTGTACTCTTGTGTCCCGTGAAGCTCCCAGCTCAGTCCCCGAGCGACATCTTATCTCTTAGTTCTGCACACTCGGTCGCCTCTCGCACGAAGTTGGCTGGAAGTATCAAGACGTGGTCGAGAAACTCGAGCAGAAACGCAAGGCGAAGTCGGCCGTCTTCTACAAGCAGAAGCGAGCGGACGCGGTACGTGTGCGTAGAACTCCAACGAAAGATTAGCCACTACAGTTACGTTTCTTTAGAAGTTGAAACAGAAGGCGATCGCGAATGTGAAAACGAAGGTTGCCACCTATCAGAAGATCATCGAGGGCTACGGTTTCCACTGAGCGGATGGGCGAACGAGCGCTGTGGAATGAACGAATGGACGAGTTTACTCTTTTCGGTCGGAGTGTTCGAGTGAAGTGTTTTGTGCTCTGCTTTGTGGGGTGGTGTGAATGAGGGATTGTGTTTTTCGTTAAGCTGTCAGCGCTGGGTTTCGGTGGATTTGATGAAGGAATGCTGAACATCGGACAATTTTGTCTCTTGGGAGTGGCGGCACTGTATAAAACTTAGGGCTGAGTGAAAGCGAGCTTCAGCTTTTGCTGAGTGCGTCGAGCAGCTTGTACATGGTCTGCCACGCGAGGACCATGTCGGCGCTACTGTGGTGCACGGAGAGACGCAGGTGGTCCTCATGGAGCCACGCAAAGACCTGCGATGCCGAGTGCCAGACGGGCCAGCAGTTGTACCTGTTAGAGAGAAGCAGGCACACACCAACATAGGTTTATTTTACGAAGCTAACGTTGCCTAGCTGCAGCATACAGCCTAAAGCTCAACAGTAGTCTGCAAAGGGGACATACAGATATGACATCACACCCGAAGAAGTGGGCATTTGTACTATACTGGTTAAAGTGCATGCATCGTATAAAACTTACGCTCCGGCCCGCCCTGAGCAGCGCACTGTCGTTGCTGAAGATCGTCGCCTTCTTGCAGGCGTTTATGTTCTCTTTCTTCATCTCATTGAGGTGCGTGAACTTGCCGCCCTTGAAGGGGCCCTCGGTGGCGCTGCCGATCTCACGAGTGCCTCGTTGAGCTTCGCGTTGATCTGACGGTAGAGGGCTCGCTGAGCACCGGATGGAAGCCGAAGCCAGCCACGTTGCGCACGAGGCTGAGCTCGATCTGCTTGACGTACTTGCCATCGTCGGCCAGTGGCCGGAGGTACTGCAGCTGGTCCTCTGTGCCGAAGTTCGGCGGTGGACGTCCGTCTGGTGGTAGAGCTGGAGCATCTCGTAGAAGACCTCCTGGAAGTGGTGGTAGGCCTCGCCATCGGACGCGTCGATGCCGATCGGAGCCGCTCACTGCTGGACGCCCGCCGGATGCAGTGCCAGAGCGTTCCGTTGAACTTCGCTGGCGCGGCTTGATGAGCTGGAAGATATTTCGGCCCATCACCTAGTTGAGCATCGAGTGGCAGTTCTCGTCAACCTCGATTGCGTGCATGCCATTCTTGAGCTGGAGGGAGGACGACTGTCGACATGGTTGCTGGCTAAGTGATCTGTTTGCTTGCTGCTCTTCACGACGATGAGCTTGTAGAGATGACGCAGTGAGGAAAGAGGTCGAGTGGTTGAAGTCGCGCACGAACGCTGTTCAAAGCAAATGACTTGTGGGTAGCTTTGTTACCGGCATTACTGGAAACCAGGCATTTCTAGAAACACCTGAGGTTCTGGCAGGCATTGCCGGAAAAATGTATTTAGTCATGAAATTTTTAGCTTTCAGTTGATTATCCTTTAGCTGTGAGTGTAAGCTGCTTGCATAAGTCTGCTTGATTAACATCCGCTATCAACGCTATATCTCAAGCTGATATTCAAGTCGCAGATAACGAAGAAAATAGTATCTTTGGCCACCTACTTCCGACGATGCCTGCCAGAACTTCAGGCGTTTCTAGAAATGCCTCATTTTCAGTAATGCCGGTAACAGCTATGTAATTGACTCATTTGCTCTCAAAATCGAACACGTTGGCCAATCGCTCTGCAGCTACAGCAGTATAATACGTACATGCTCGTACTGTATAGGTACAGTACGTACTGCGATGTGTGTTTGCAGGATTTCGGAAGTATCGTTGGGCCAAGCCGGCAGCGAAAAGTTTATGTGTGGAGAATTAGTTTACAATTCGACTCGGTGAATTGCACTCAGTGCGTGTTCAACTAGACATGGAGAAATAAGCACTTTATTAGCTTCAGCTAACAATCAGCATCCACCAGTGTTTCTTCCAATGAAAATTCTGCAAAAATTTGGCCTCGCTTCGCTTTGGCCCCACCTTATGTTACATTCAAACCTTTCTCTTTATGCTACTTTTTCTCGAAATGATGATTTGTTGTTACACTTTATGAGGCGCCAATTAAACGAACTTCTATCACTTCTCGACCTAGCGGTCATTTCTGGTAAAAGACGCAATCAAAGCTCATGAGAGCCACTGGGGGACACCGGGCTCGTGAGCCACAAAGCGGTGGAAAAGTGAACATTTTGGGGTAAAAATGTTACAAGGTGAGATTTGTACCCTCGAATTTCACTTGGAATGAGTCAAAATAGCTAAGACTTATTATTTATGCCTATATTTTCCATTTTCAGTGGAAAATTTTTCGATTTTTACGGCGCAGATACCCTTAAAGTTGTAGCGCTCGATGAGAGGAGTTCAAATCTGCAATCCTTTTAGCGTTCCTGTGTTTCTACATAGAGCTATAACCCCCAAACTTCCCCCCCCCCGACATTTGTGGATTTCCCCTCGACTTTTCAATCCTAGAAGAAACACTGACATCCACCAATTGTTTCACGTCAAGCAGCGCAAAGCACATCAAGAAGACACTCGGAATGGGCGTGCACACCAATAGGAGCTGCTATTACAGTAGCGATGCTGCTGAGACGACACTGCCCGAGACTGCTCTCATTACTTCACCGGCTGGTTCTGACTCTTCGCTGACTTGACGGATGCCGGTGTCTGCTTCTTTGCCGTGGAGACCGACGGCGCGTCTTACTCTTCGCCGTCTTGTCCACACCCGATCGCGCCGACTTGGGCCCGCCGCCTTGGGGTTATCAATTATTTACGTAAACGGGTAGGGGAGGGGTCGGGCCAAACATGACATCATGTGTAAAAGGTAGCTTATCCCTAACACGTAAACTTGTTTACATGGAAAGAGAGGGTCAAAAAATTCAAATTTTTCGTTCACGTAAATTATGGACGACCTCCTTTTCGGTAGACAGCGTCAGTGGGATGCTTCCAGCGCTACCTGAGGGACGACACTCTTCGACTGACTGGCACCGGCCGTCGCCGTGGGGAATGGAGACTGCAAATGAGAGAAAGAAGTCGGGCAGACACGGAGGAAGGAAGGAAGGCAGGCGGACAAGAAGAATGCAAGTCCGTATGCAAGAAGACAGGCAGGCAAAAGAAGGCATTCTTAGGTAAGCAAGTAAGCAAGCAAGCATGCTAGCTGGCTGGCGAGAAGCCAGCTGGGTAAGCATGTACATTGACAGGTAGGCAAGCACTTAAAAGCAGACAGTTAGTATGCAGGCCTGCAGGCGGTATGCAGACAGGCTATCTGCTGTTTATATGTGATGTACGTAATGTACAATTTGCATTGTACTACTGACTTGCATAATGTGACTTTCGTTTGCTTGAACAGATACAAAGACAGGCCGGATTACACGCTGATCAAGATGTTCAAGAAGGTGATGGAGCTCAAGAAGTACAAGATGACCGGCAAGTTCGACTGGAAGCAGTGAACGAACGAGTGTAGTCCAGACAAGCCGTCCTGCTCAGTCAGTCCTTGGCCTTGCTTCTGCGTGTCCTCCCTTTGCTCTCGTATTGTGTCCTGACTATGTGCTGTTTGATGTGGGTCACGTAGATGTGATTTGTCGTGCGCGGCCAGTGGCTCTCTCGGGCAATAAAACAGCTAAAAATATAACTGTCTCTTTGCAGTCGCACTGAATATCATGAACGTACAAGCCTGGTGCACAAAATTAATTATTACTTACTCTCTGCTAGCGCCAAGACAGTGCACGTATAATTGATGAGTTAGCTATTAGGTCTGATACATTAAATTCTAGTAATCGCATTCTGAAATACCATGACTCCGGCCGCTTTGGGGACGTGCGTGCACATATGACGTCGCTTTACACGGCAACGTGCCCTATACCGACAGGCGTAGCCATGACGCATATGCTGCTGCATTCGCCAATACATAACATCGTTTTCGTTCAAACCCCACGACTCAGAGGTACGATGTCCCATATATTGCATAGCTTCTGCGTTCTGTGCCCGTGACTGCAAATCACCTTAATCTTTCGGGTCAAACCCCGAGCCTTCTTTCGAAAAACAGTTCATACACATATGCTTCTTTAGACGGTAAAACAAAACAAGCGACTATAAAATGGATTCGTTTGGCTGCTTTCATTGATCGCCGCTAACACCCATGTCTGCCCTCGCACGCTCACACATTAAAATGCGGAGGGGAGAAGTTGGAGCCGATTGAAGTCGTGCGTGGAGATGTGTTTACGTTGCAGATCACGCTCTTAGTGATGGATTGGATTGCGTCGGGTCTATCCAGAAGTGTTTGTCGGATCGCCTTTCGGAGACGATAGCACATGGAAAGATAATTGAAAGGGGCGGTTGGCTTTCGAAGCTCGATAGATCGTTTTCTCAGCGAGTCGGTTTAACTTTTAAGCGAAAATCCCCGTTTTGTTTTCGTCATTTATGTCAGACGTCCAAGGTCCATTAAATGGCGTTATCGCGTGCCGTCTTCGAGGTGGTGCAAAGCGAAAAGTTACGAGCACGTCTCGCATCTCATCATCATATCATTTGCAGTCCGACGTCATCGGATTTGAGAAATTCTACACTGCACACATGCTATTGCCGTAAATAAGGTTTCGTTTTTCCTCCATTTAATTATTTTGATTACTGTAACTTCCTGCGCTAGCCTTCCGGGAAATACATTCTGCATTTCAGCGTCCAGCTGTTACGCAACGCGGATATATGCAATTTAAAAAAAACGAAACCGATTTTTCCCTCTCCTTTGCCACTAGAGAGCGCAGAAGTGGTTCTCCTTCTAGCTAGCTCTCTAACATGGAGTGCAATTATTTTTGCTCATTTAGGTAGAGTCGCCATCACCACATAAAGCCTCGCCAAGCTCCCTCCGCGCACTGGTCGCGACTGATATTGAGCTGGGTAGCGTGGTCGATAAGGCGTAAAGCTGCATGGAGACCGAGGCCACTTTAGTGCGACCCGCTTTGCTCAGTAGCTTAAGGTACCTGTTTCCAGCTGAGCATTTCGCTCGCCGCCTAGCTTTCCTTCTAATCACACCAATCGTATCTACTATACCGCAGTGCGGGAAAATTTAATTGCGTTTTTGTTTGAAACAGTTTGGGGCGACATTTTCGGGTGTCGGCGGTTCGGGGCAGCTTCGCTCATGCGTTCATCGCACAAGCTTGATTTGATGAAGTTTGGCGGCGCGTAAGACCTGCTCTGCATTCATTTTATAGCTACCAGCCAGCGGCAATTTTATTTCCTGATAGTGCCTGACACTGACAAATGATTTTCTCTCACGTTATACTTATTATCAGATCGCTTTCTCACGTCCAGCTGCGTGCCCCAACGTGTCCATCGATGCTGGGACCATGCTTTCTCCAGTCTCGAATGATTGCAAACGGAGCTAGCTGTTTTTTGCGAAGATCAGTTTCCAGAAGCACTTGTAAATATTTTTTGCTATTTACCGAAGCGCCGAACATATGCGGTCGCGCAATTGAACCATGGGAATTATTGGGTTTGTTAATGAGTCTTCAATCTTCCAGCAGCTGCCGGATCGGTCTGGGCCAAAGAGCGCTTGCTCGTATTCAACATAAAAAGCTCGTCCATAATTGCATGTGCATGTGCTCGGCATCACTAACTGTGCCACACGATACGCATAATAAGCATCCCGAGTTGCAAGTTCGCTGCTTCTCATCACATATTTTAGTCTTACGCGACTTTACAATGATCGCACTCGGCATTCATTATCGCCGAGAACGCGAACGTGAGGAAGAACGCAAAATAGCAGCAGCACTCAAGAAGAGACGTCAGCTGACTGCACAGACGAAGAACTCACCGACTAGTCCAACTACAGCACCTACTGGTGACGCTGCCCCAACGGAGCAGCAGCCACCACAGCAGCTCTGCGAGAGCTGTCAGGAGAGCGACAAGCAGGCGGCGAACAACAACAGCATACATGTCGACCCGCCACAGCCTCGGAAAGGCAGCTTAAATCCACCGCCGAAACTTTCGCATTCGACTAGCTTGCGTATGAAGGTCCACTCGTTTGGGAGCTGCAACGCCGATAGTACACCAACGGCGGCACCTATTCATGCGGTGAAGTGCAGCCGCTGTGGGAACGACGCAGCCCAGCAGACCCGTTCACACAGCGCCGAAGACGGCGTCCTGGCGGAGCTTCGCAAGACGTCGCACCAGCGACGCATCATTCGACAGTCGACAGTCGATGGGTCGATGATCAAAGCGGTCAAATCGCTGGAGGTCACTGCAAGTGTACATAACGTGAAGCTCCAGCGTTGCGATCCGGTCGACGTCACTGACGAGACGCTGCTCACGCAAGGTGACGACGCGAAGGCGATACCAAGTGGCGAAGACCCTCCACCCTTGACGAAGCAGCCGAGCTTCGTGACGCGCCAGCATATGCGATTTGCAGCGATGGTCCAGAGACCACGCTGGTCGTCACAAGCGTCGATGTTGCCCAAATACCGCTTCGGAAGCTTCTTGCGGGGGCGCAGCCCACAGCAATCGCAAAACTGACCGAGACATACGGGGCAGTTGAATGTCCTTACAGCATATTACCTTTTCCAAAATATTTTGGTCACTCCGTACGTTGCATATGCAATGAACTGACGCGTTTCGCTTCACATATTATGCAGAGTGGAATGCGGTTGTGTACAGCGTTTACTGGTGTCTACCATCATTGTACAGAAGGATACGTATGTATATTGTATGTGTAAAGTTGGCGTCGTATATTTGCGTGATAAGATGCATCCTCGATACTGCATGCAGACAGAATCGTTTGTTTGGTAACAGCGCAGCGGGCAGGTACACTACTGAGCGATGGACGACTAGTAAAAACCTACGCGTAGCGCAAAGCAAACGAGTAGTGACTCGACGTGTGTGAAGTTGGAAAACGTGCTTTCTCGACTGTGGTAAGACACGAAGCTGCTGTCTTGAAGCTGATGCTTTTCGTTCACACGACGGGGCCACTGCTTGTCGCTAAGCTTCGAAGACATGTCGATCGGTCGTTTTAAGCTTGTTTTTCTAGGTATATTGATTGATATTACATGCCATCATGTGTATGTTAGCTTGTCAATGTGCTTCCCGTTTACAGGTGAACAGTTTGTCGGGAAAACAAGCTTGATTACAAGGTTCCTCCACGATACATTCGAAGAGGATTATCAGGCCACCATTGGAATAGACTTCCTCGCGAAAACGCTTTACGTAAAGAGCTGTACTGTCAGACTGCAAATATGGGACACAGGTACAGGCATAACGAGTGGACAATTGTTGAGCCGCGGATCTCGATCAGGGTATGAAATTCCTCTGTTCAATTTCACAGCGGGACAAGAGAGATTTCATAGCCTCATTCCTGCTTACGTTCGCGATTGCTCAGCGGCTGTCGTCGTTTTCGACGTGGTACGTATTCTTTCTACTGTACGCACATTATGTACAAATATATTTACGTACACTTACGTACGTACGCATATTTACAGTACGTACAAATATTTAAGCATGTGTATAATATTTCCGTACGGTTAGATCCACGTAACTGTAACTGGTAAAACGCTAAATTTTATAACGAATTCTGGGTATAATTTCAGCTCTGGGTACAATTTCAGACTCCTGATTATTTTTACTTTTGGTGGTGAGCGGGCGGGGGGTCGGCCAAAAAGTGACGAACGTTTACATGGGAGGAAGGTCGAAAAATTCAAATTTTTCGTTTACGTAAATTATGCATGACCCCTAAGAGACAATCTGTAAAGTTGCCGATAGTCTAGAAAGTATAAGTAGCAAAGCGATTTTTCAAAATCGGATAACTGGGGGCGAGATAGGTCAATGCATGTGTACGTCTCAATTTGCATGTGCGTGACCGATTTTTTGCCGGAGGGCATAAGTCGCGCGCCAGACAACGCGCGTCCCTGAACAAGCGCTTACATGAAAGAGCATGAAAAATGCAACAAATGGCTAGGCGAACAGCGCTATTCGATCAAACTTGAAGGTGAAAAATTTCGAATTTCTGCATGTGCGTGACTAACAGTGACGCGGATTGCAATTGCGCGCTGCAGAGAAGCTAGATAAATGAGCGACCATTCGACGGAAGTGGAAAAGTGAGCTCTAAACGAGGATAGTCAATCGAGCCGCTACATGCCCTCTAGCACGCGCAATTCGCAAATGAGTGATGCGATGTGCGTGACTAACGATTAGGATCTAACCGTATGTGCGAATATTTTCGCATGTATGCAAAATTTGCTAGGAGTAAAACTGAAGCTAGCTGCTCCAAAGTTATAATACTAGAATACTATAACTATGTGGTATTTTTATGCGTAGCATCGTATTGTTCACACTGGCACCCAAGTCTGTCCGTAAACAGTTCTTATATGGTCAAGAAACGTTGCAGGTTAGTAAACGATGCAGAAAAGGTTCGTAAAGTCCTTGAAAATAAATTTACGAACGTTTTACGCATCTTTTACGGACCTTTTCCGCAACATTTCTTGACCATATAGGGACCGTTTACGAACCGACGGGTGACTGTCAGATTTGTCCATGAAAGCTAATTTAGGTATTTCGTGAGAGCAGAGCTTTCGCATCCTGCCTGTTTGAAGCTTTAAGCGTTCATTTAGTTGAAACTATAAATGCTAGCGATATAAAACGACTAGCAGCCAGAAAATTTAATACACTTCTTTTGGCAATTCGTGATAACAGAAATAATGCTTAGATCCAACGCTTGCCCATTTGAAAGGTTATAATAAAAAAGGTAAACGACGTGATATGGGGATTAATCTGAAAAGCACGACAGCGATAGAGTTTTGAGTCTGAACTCTTTCCGACACAAAGCAAAAAGTCTGGGGTAATACAATAAAAACTTCGGCAGATCACGACCCAGAGAAGTTCGCATTCCCTTACTCGTTTCTAGACAAAGCCTGAAACGTTCGAATGGGTCGAAAAATGGATCAACGATGTCCGCCACCAACAAGAACACGTAGAAAACCAACCGGTACATGAAAATAGTCTCCATCAACTCCCTCACAATCGTTCTTTCTACTAAAGGTAATAGCCATCGTCGCCAACAAACTCGACCTCGTCGACCTGCGGACAGTGACGACCGAAGAAGGCGTCGAGAAAGCACGTCTCTTTGACGCCCTCTATTTCGAAGCAAGTGCGAAAACAGGTCACAATGTGAACAAGCTCTTTCAATCGATCGCCGAAAAGCTCCTTCAACAGCAGCAGATGCAAGCCGCCAACGCCGCTTCGGATTCGTCAGACGCTGGTGACGGTGTCTACAACGTGACAATTCGACCAGCGAGTCCTCATTCGAATGGCCAAAGTGGTCAACTCGATGACAACTATTTCGCGCCTGGAGGAAATGTTCGTGTCGATACGGGCAATAGAACTTGTTCATGCTAACACACTTTAGCACTAGCGTATGCGTTCCTTACATCTCCCCTCGTCAAAACCTGCGTCGGACTGACAATAAATCTTCGTGACCTCTTGCCCACGGGCTTACCGAGAAAAGTACAGTGCATGACTTCCAGCCTTCTTGGGCTTGGGCTTTCTACTTCTCATCATGCGAAGTTGCAGTCTTTGTTACGTACAGTACATTAGGACCGTAACATATGTCCAACACGTACAATAACGCACAGTATGTCGATCTGGCGTGACCCTTGCTTAAAACAGCAGATTGACCGACACAATGTTCCAGTATTTTCGCTCACGTGCTCGCACACGTAATTTGACACAAAGAAAAAAACGCAAATGAGACCGAACAGTGATAGACGGGAAGTTTGAATGAAGGCACCAAGGGTACGAGTCTTTATCAACTGTTCAGTTCAGTGTATGAGTTAACTTCATTCGCCTCGTTTCGTGCCTCCCGATTCAAAACCTCGATGCATCACCTTTTCAACTTCTGCTTAAGCCCTCGCTTCTCGCGAAACGTCATCTTCTCCGAAAGCCTGCAAGAAAAGCGAAATAAAGCTGCATGAAAGCAACGACGATAAGCATGTGTACACGTACAGTACATGTGTAGTATTAGCCCAGTCTGCACCCTCCATAGTGAACCCACCTATGCCTAAACTTCTTCACATCACGTGCGCCAACTCGTGTAAGCTCATGCGAGAACGTTGAGCCCGGTTTCGCAGTCACAGTTCGCTTCGACTTCGATTTCTGCTTCACTGCCAGACGACGTCCTCCGTCAACACACGCGCGAATTCGGCCCGGTTTGCGCGCACGTTTCGCAAGACGCGCCTGATAAGCAGCCACCTTCTGCATCTCGAACTCGACGCGCTCTTCAGCCTAGCAGTGGAGAACCGAAATGGCATCAGTTTCAATAAGTCTTTTAAGCAATAGAACTACCGTGTTTGGAGCCTGCTTCGCGCTCGGTCGTTTCCCTTTCTGTTTCGAAGGCCGCTGCTTTTTGTCGCCCGTCTCACCGTCACTCCGTTCGACGACCCCTTTCTTCTCCACCTCGTCACCCACGACCACAAGCCGTTGAGCCTCTGCAAGTTCAACAACCGTCGTCAATAGCCTCACACCCGCACATGCATTCACCCTTGTCCTGTTGTCGTTCAAACATCGTCTGAAACCACGCCCTTCGCATCACCGCTCCGTTCGGGTCGACAGTACCCCCCGAAGCAACTCGATCGATCTTCTTCGTCGCCCTGTTCAACTGCTGTTCCGCCACCCTCATCTGTTTCTCCTCCTTCTCCTCACATTCAATCCGTTCAACATCCCCCTGCAGGGCTTCAATCTGTTCGCGAAGACTCCGCACAACCTCTGCAATGCAAAACCAGTTCGAGTGAAACCCTTTAAGACCTGCCCTACCTTGAGGAATAGTTCGTTGTTTGACCGGTTCCCTCGCGCGTTTCAATATCTCCTTGAGTAAATGTCGTTCTTGTTCACCCGCAAGTGAAACCGATCTCCCTCCGCGACCAGCACGCGCCGTTCGACCGACCCGATGGACATAGTGTTTCATCGTGCTCGGAAGGGTGAAGTTAACAACCTACACATGAAAAGCTAACATCCACGCCTGCGAGAGCTGATTCCATTACCGTCTTGACTCCATCGATATCGAGACCACGTGCAGCAAGATCCGTTGCACAAAGGACGTCGACTTCAGCGTTCTTGAATTTCGTCAAAGCTTCAATCCTCTGTGATAAAAAGAATGAAACCCTGTCGACCTGCCTTCATTAGTGCTTTTACCTGCGTCTGCGATAGATTTCCGTGCAACTCCGCAACACGAACCCCGAGCAAGCCCAGCACAACATGCATCCGATGACACTGAATCTTGGTCTGGACGAAGAGGAGTACGCCTTCAGTAAAAGTCCGAGTGAGTAACGCTACAAACGAAACTGTTGGAGTTCAAACTTGTTCGAAAGATAACGTCAGGCCTACCTGCAACGATAGCTTCTCGATCACCCTCCCGCGTTGGGCGAATCCGAATAAACTCCTGCCGCAAGTTAGCCGCAACGTCAGTGTTCTCGTTCACGAACAAGCGAACGGGGCGGTCGAGTGAGACGGCGGCCAGATCCTTCACCTGTAAGCACGCGTACAAACTGAACACCAAAAGTAGACTTTATCCTCCACATCCACCCGTCAGAGATGGTCATTCACGGACTGAAAAATAAGCAGCCCGCATACATACATCGTCTGTCATCGTTGCTGAAAAAAGCATCGTCTGTCGCGTCGTCGCGCATTGTCGAATGATTTCTTTCATCTGCGTCGCAAAGTACTCATCGAGCATCCTGAACGTCAAGTGGACAACACATGCATAAAAAATCTAATCATCATTCAATAACAGACATGCACGTATGACGTCATGCCAGGAGGAATGGAAAGTGACTTCAGACATGAAAGAGTCGAACGTCAAGCTTTCCCGGTCCAACTAGCACTAGTGAAAAGGGAAAACTGCGGGTCGTGCCCTCAGGGTTGCAGCATCCCTTGCCCCCAGTGGACACCAACAAGTCATGCCACCTCCAGAACTGACCTATCAGCTTCGTCGAAGATGAGTATCTCGATATTTTGCAGATCGAAATTCGGTGCATTGTGCAAATGATCGATAAGGCGACCTGGCGTCGCGATGACGATGTCAGGTCCGAGTCGAAGCGCCGCTTCTTGTGACTTAACGTCAAGACCGCCTTAACAAAAGAAAAAAACCAAATGCACTGTGTAAAACTGAGCACAATCGCCCTCCTTTAAGCACATAAAAGCAACTCCCTATCTGCATTACACTAGTTTGGCTTCATCAAAAACACCAACACGCTCGTAAAAGAAGTAAGAAAAAAGCAAAACTTGCAGCCACTACAGGCACAGACGAATATTTGCAAGATTACGACCGAACATTTGTTCAGTCGCACGGCAGTCAGCCAGAAAGTGGAAAATGGCGACAACAGAAACGAATTCCTACAAGGTTCACCGCGTATTCACGTAACACTATTACGCATGCACGCGTTCAACTTTCGTAATAACACGAGGTGGAGAAAAATCGTCTGTTAGTACACCTTCGACGCCAGCGTGCACATGCACACGCATTCAAAAACGCTGGACGACATCGGTCGGCAACCAAACGCGAACGACCGACGGCAAGGAACGAACACCACTTCATCCGTCTACCTGCCACACATGCGTGCGATGTGCACACTGCGTTCATGCCAACACAAAATTTCACCACGCTCGCCGTTCTCATCGAGCTAAACTAAAACAAGACCGAAAAGCACCTCTCAACATTTCTACACACATCCAACATGGGCCTGTACACCTACGATCTAAAGCGCGCCCGCGCCCAAACCTTCCTCGTGCTCCTCGTTAGCGCCGGTCTGTGGCACTCCCTCTTCGAAGGAAACCGTCTAATCTGGCCCTACATAACATGGGACACAACGCCTCGAATCGACATCGAATGGTACGGCTACTTAACAGCAATCGGTAATTTCTTCCTCTTCATCGGCACACTCGCGCAAGGTAATCTCATCGACGCATTCGGAACCCGAACAACCGCCTTCATCGCCGCGATCAGTACCACATTGTATTACCTCGCCATCAGTCAAGCCCGGTCATTCACAACCCTCGCATTAGCCGCACCGCTTCGAACTTTCGGTAATTTCCCACTCGTCTGCGAAGTCTATGCCGCGTCGATAACGAACGAGAAGGAGCGAACACTAAAGTTAAGTCGTTTTGCAATTCCGCGGGGTCTTGCGATGATTGTTGGTCCGCTTCTCGTCTCGCAAGCGAGTTGGGCGTTTGAACTACGCACTATTGAGGTCGTTGCGAGTCTGGCACTACTCGTAGCACTTCTTCCCCTACTCTACTTCTGTTTGCCAGAAACAACGCAACATCAACACCTTCATTTCGAACCGGAGAATAAACTACAGCAAAACGGCGGCAACAAAGCGCATTTCCAGTAAGAAACATGCTTCATGCTTTTCATTCGAGACAACGGAACCAACACTTAAGATTGGCAAAATGGAGCGCCCCGCCCCATCCCCCAATGGGGCAAAGTTTAAAAAATGCCCCCAACCCCTTTGACATTTTTTCTCCAAAAAATTTGATCATTTTTTTTCGAGTTTTTCTCAAAATTCCATTACTTTTGCGCAAATAGCATGACCAAATCGTTCTGTTCACCAAAGCGTATAATTTAGCACTCTTAGTGATGCATATTAGCTTGGTCTCGGGTTTAAAAATTTTTTGTTTAAAAATGGGAGTCCCATGGAGATGAGGAACAAAATTTTTACCCCCCCCCTAAACGCCAAATCTACACTTATACGCTATGTCACTGTTACGTACTGTACGCACATATTATGCATATAATACACGGTGTACACTGCAACATCCACCGTAGACAAAAGCATACACCAAGATTGCTCCACCATTCCAGGCAACAGGCACAATCATGGCTCTCCCACCTCGGCTCACTGCGCTTCGACGACTACCGCCTCATGTTCAGCAACGCTCGTTTCATGCGTACACTAGGCCTAAAGCTTCTCATCGTGCTCCCGTACCTCGCCTACGAAGAATTCTCCCGCCAAATTCTCACAAACCGCTTCGTCGTTCGACCCCAAGAGCTTTCCTACATCTTTCTCATCATGGGTGCAAGTGTAGTCTTCACTAACGTCGCACTCGTTCAATGCCTCCAACGACGTCTGACACCTCGACGTCTCTTCATCGTCGCTGCTGTTCTGCTCGCTATCTCGTACGCATTGCAAGCCAACGCGACGAGCATCGAACATTTCATGCTCGTCTCACCACTGCACGTCATCGGACTGACGATCGCACTTGCCGAGGCATATCGATCGACATCTCCAGCATGGGGCCTTCCAAAAAGACGTCCGGCCTGAGGGAGGGGGTGCAAACGTCTTTTATGGAAACCCCAATTCAGCAAGAGTAAAACCGGTTTTCTATCCCTTCTAGATGAGCACCCAAGTGACAAGCGCTGTCGAGGAACACCAAGTCGGACGAGCAGTGAGCGTGAGCCAATCGGTCGCAATCCTCGGTGATATCGTACAACCGACACTACTTGGTTGGATCATTCAGCATTACGGTTTCGCCGTCCTTTGCTATCTCGGAACTGCACTGGCACTCATTGCGGCTGCTGCTGTCGGTTTGGCAGGAAGTTTTATGAATGTGCGCACAGAGAGTGGTCTGCCGACATTCTTCCATGCGTACTAAGTGCAATGCGTATGTACTGTACATATGCATTCTCACGCGCATTCGCATTCGTAAACGTGAATAAGCCGTTGAAATGACCGAAATAAAGATGACTTGACTAATGACAGTGACTACAAACACACAATACGACTAGCGATAACGCAAAACACAGCGTGCACAATGAGTCAAGTTACCGCACCATCTGCTACAGTATGTCCAATAAATAGCGCAGGCACCCCGAGTATAGTAATCATGCAAAGACGAAGGCGTAACCACTTCGCTTGTGCGTACATACCTGCACACAGCGAGACATCGATTTTGGTAAACTGTGCGAGCTGTCGCGAGACCTGGTAGACTTGAATAGCAAGTTCACGCGTTGGAAGAAGCACCAGAACGCGCGTGAGGGGTCGCTCGCGAGGCTTGTAGAGAAGGCGTTCGAGCACAGGCAGCATAAACGCGACTGTTTTACCTGTGAGCAAACGACACAAGTGAAAATCCTTACTTCTTACATGATAGAAACGATGAACACCAACCTGTTCCAGTCGCCGAGCAGGCGCAGATATCGCGACCTTGCAAGGCGATTGGGATGCACGCAGCTTGAATTGGAGTTGGTGTCAAATAGTTCATTGCGTTTACAGCCTGAAAGGAACAAACTGTAAGGAGAATGTGGAGAGAACCAGAAGAGCTACCTTGAGCAATGGACGCGAAAGGCTCATCTCTTCGAATGTGAGGATATCCCTGCTAACGGCACTTGCCTCGTCGAAAAACGTGTCCTTCTACATGTAAGAACAACGAGTGACGAGTAGTCACACACATTATTTAGCATGTAACACTAGCTTAGTGTACGCACTTTTAATTGGCGTCGGCCCTTCCGATTCTTCGCACGGAGAGAATCTAAAACAAAAATGACGAACGTAAAGTACAAACTGACACCAAGTCTAAATCAATAAAAAGCCAAAGTAACGAACCTCTCGCGGGCGGTACAGTCGATAACAGGTCGCCTTGAGAATCGCCTTCATCGCCGTTCATAATTTCGCCATCGTCGTCGGGTTCAACCGGTTCAATCTTCACGTTTCTTGTCTACTGCGCGTCAAACCCAATGTAGAATATTATATGTGTGTGCACACATTACCCTACCTTCTCTTCATTTCCTGAATGCGTGCGACGCACGAACGCAATTTTATCATCAAGGGATGTTGTTGCATCCGACTTGAGACTGCGAGCTTTAGCAAGCGCTTTTGCTTCTTGCCAACTATCGTGGGTTGATTCAACAACAAAATCATTGAAATCAAATTCTGTATTAAAGTCGTCGGCGGTGCGCCGCTTCTTTCGTTTTACTAGCATAATTTCCTTGAAAGAAGTATTGAACGACTTTCCAGCTAAGCTATAATAACGTTCAAAGCCTAGGAACGCGCCAGTGCAAAAATCGTCTTTGAAGTAAAAAGGTGGCTAACTGAGTATTAGTGCCATTGCTATAAGTGATCAATGATATAGAAGCATATCTATGTCCAATAAGTTTGTGTACCTTGCGACTGCATGTTCAAAACGTCACAACCAGTTTTCGCGAAATTGGCTAAACCGATTTTGGATCTAAGAATGTCAAAATGTCGGAAAAAATTTGAGCATTTGAAAACTGTTGCAATTTTTCCTTATAGGTTCACGCGCTCGAAAGTTATTGACAAATTCATTTTGCAAAAACTTGCGAAAACTTTCCCGAAATAAACGGGAAAAGGACTAGACCAGTTTAAATTTTGAAAAGATAGCTAAGCAATAAACTAAGCGCCAAAAATAATACAAAACTGATAAAAGTTAACCGAGTACCGTATGAACCTCATTACATGAAGTTGTGACATTGTCTATTCAATTGCCAAGTATTGCGCAAGCAAGAGTTCGTCAGTCTGCAGTTGCGTATTGATTGTGCAATCGTGTTGCTAGGCTGCCCGCGCATCTGACAGAAACTAAAAGAAGGGAACACAACGTATTTTTGCTAGTTACTGTGCTGCTTGTTAATTTTTCCGACTCCAGTTATAACACTAGGTTTCGTTTACAAGCCTCTGCTACGATAACAAAATGGCGACCGACATTTACGAGAACTACGATAAAGCAGATACCAAGCGTTCGACCGGCACGCGTCGTCAGCGAGTTCCAAATGCTAAATACGGCCTCATTCGCCGGTCAATATCAACTAACACTCTGTCTATATCTGGAGATCGCTCCGAACTTTTCGACGATGGTATGGGACCGCTAGGTTCAAACACCCACGTCGAGTTCTCTCTCAACAAGAAAGGGCGGTTCCACCTGCTCGACATCGTACGTGGCGAAGGCATTGTTGAACTCAACCAACTGCACGAGACGCGAGTCGAAGCAATCGAGCTCGTTGATCGAAAGGATCAAAGTTTGAAGCAGAGAAACGCAGTCGTAGGTTACCATGCAATGGACAAGGACGAGGCCGCAGTCCATCGAGCACCGGCGAAAACGTTCAGTCGCGATCTCAGGCCAACAACGACGAAGCCGCCGAGGAAGCAGAAAAAGAAGAAAGTCGCGACGTATAAACTCCAGCAGAGGAACGACGAAACAGAACGGGAACCGACGAACGATGAGCCACTCCAGCTGCTTACGTATGAGTTCACGCATCCCGTAACGAGCGCAGGGGTGGCTCGAAGAAAGCACAAGCGTGACTTCTTCTCGCCAAGAACGCATCCTGAGTATTTCATGCGGCCCCCACTCGTTCAAAGTCGCCACTCGCGGCTTTTCATAGAAGACTATGACTGTGCATCTGATGAAGACGAAATGGACAGCTGCGTAGATGATCCGTGTTGGAACACGTCGCGCCAAACTCATGCCGAAATCATGGACTTTCTGATTCCGAAATTTGTGCGGATTGCCAGACGAAAGAAGAGGCCTTTCCCTTGTACATCAGCGTTGTCGGAGTCATCGTCAGTTGACTCTGTTGAAGAGCTATACCACGACGAGGAAAGCGAGGACACAGACGGTTCTGCCGTAGTTGCGACGGTTCCTGAGCTACCGCGATATTTCGAGATGCCCACGGTCGAAGCCACGATTCTTACGAAAAGCCTTGAGTCGGAAAGCCTTCAAGCAAACTACGGTGCTAAGTACTATGAGTGCGCGTGCATTCCACGACGAATTTGCATCGACATCTCGACGGCGGTTCGCGATGTGATGCTCGTTTCGCGTGGCGTCGACTCCATCCACTGCGTTGACGAGCTGCAAGTGCTTTGCGTAATCGAAGTCGAACCTTCGATAAACACTGTCAACGATGACGAACCGATTGAAAACGCTGCGAGTTTCTGTCGGTACGACGATGTAAGACGAGTAAGCTTGCGTATAGTACTGTTATTTTAGAGCATGGATTAATGGAAGCTTCAAAAATGGCGCTCCAACGAGACTTTCTGACGGACTCAACGATTGCTCTGTCGACGAGATTCTCACTGCAGCGGCAAGGACTATTGGAACCAGGCCTCGCGAATTGTGCGCTTGAACTTGGGACGCATAGCTATTGCTTCAATTCTGAAACTCATTGTAGCTTCAAACTAAATGCACCAACTGCTCGTGTTCAACTCACGGCCTTACAGACGACAAAGAAGCCCCTCATATCATGCAGTCCTTACAGAGACATTCATCGTGCCACCGGTTCGATGGAGATGGAGACTGCTGCCATCACAGCCCTCGCTGAAATGAAACAGACTCAGAAGGTGAGCAGAGCGCATGCTACATGTTGCGACGATACGAAGCACATCTGTTTCTGCAGGTCCAGCGACAGATAACAGCTGTCAGGAAGTTTATGAAGAACGACTGCGACATGAACGTATCGATGCACCAGTGCGACATTTGTTGTACCGAGGACGAGGATACGTGGGCACTGGCAGCGTGCTATCACTGGTTCTGCAAGCGGTGCTGGCTCGACTGTCTCTGCGTGCAGATCCGAAATGGCGCCTACCTCCTCCTCTGTCCGGTCAGTTCAGCTGGCAGACCGTGCAGACAAGCACCTATGCCTCGATGTCTCTTGCAGGCGTTTGATTGCAAGTCGGTGCTCAACTACGATTTGCTCTGCACCGTTGTGCCGCTGCCCCTCTGTCGGACATATGCGGGCGTCGTTCGCGACCAATACATTCAGAAGCACCACAACGAGATGACCTGGTGCGAGAATCCAAACTGCAATCGCGTCATCTACTTCCGGAGACCGTCCGATCGTGAGCACGACGTCGTGCTCTCGTGCGATGCGTGTGGCTTCACTTGGTGCTCGTCATGCAAGCGCGAACCACACTGGCCAGCCACGTGTGAACAGTCTGAACGATATAACGACAAACTACGTCAACAAGGTACTGTAACGCGAGGTTGCAGCTAGGGGTCATTCATTGATGACGTCACTTAAAATTCAAAATTTTAGACCCACCTTCGTCACTAGCCTTAATGCATAACATAGGCTATATTTTACACGTAGCGTCACTTCCTGTGCAATATTTCTTGACCCACCCAGGCAGGTGACGTCATTAATGGATGACCCCTGTAAGTCATGTATACGGTTGAGATCAAAGGCTGAAGAACGCGCTGCCTCTCGAAACGTGTCGTTCCACTCACGAGAACTTTTTAGGCGACGATAAGCCCAAGTCACCCTTCTACGGAAAGATAAAGAGCGTTCGCGTAAAGCAGTGCCCACATTGCCACACACGAATGGAGAAGAGCGCCGGCTGCAACTACATGGCCTGTCGTTGTGGTCAGGCATTCTGCTGGGACTGTCTTTCGGCCTGGAGCACTCACACGCAGTGTAGTGGAGATTCTTCTAGAAATTTTGAGGTACATACACAGAAAACGCAGGTGTCAGCGATGTGATGGTCCTGCAATATTGCAGAATGTACGTTTGATCGACGTTGATCGTAAGAGTAATCCGATAACGCGCTGGGATTGGTATTCGAAGTGCGTCTTCCATCATAAACGTCTCTTCATGCCCAACCTAATGGCACAAGAAAAGATTTTCCTTCGAGGAGCGAATCGGATGCTAACGAAAACCGCCGCTCAAGCTCAGCAACTAGTGCCGCGACCAGCGTTTGAAGCTGGCCGTGCTAACGCCGCCGAAACTAGCAAGCGCCTCATGCAGGCTTACAAAGAGGCACGAGTGATATGCAGAAACTTTCAGAACGCTAATAAAATGCGCACTTGGAAACTACAATTACAGGCCCACTGCATTCTTGAGTTTACATTCGTCTGGCTTTACTCGTCGAACGACGTTGATAGGCGTCGTCAAAGGCGCATTGGTGACATTGCTCAACGCCTCGAATTCGCTATCGCAACGCTTGAACAGGTGAAACGCCCCAGGAAAGCTTTTAAGAGACCATTTGTTTTTTTTTTCTGATACCATCGACTTAGGCTTAAGCTTAAACTAAGGCTTAGGCTCAAGCTAAGGCGTTATGGTCTTTCAAAAAAAGACAAATGATCTAAAAAAACCCTCGTTGTGAAGCTCCCACTTCACTGCTTTGATCGGCCGAAAAATAGGAATTTCAACGAGCCAACTTTTCTTCCACTGAACGATGGTATTCTAGGCATGTGTCGACTTCGATGGACGAAAAATCCGTCTTTTCGCTCAGCTGGTTCAAGCTCTTCTTCAGAACTTAGTCGCTAGCATAAATGCTGCAAAAAGTTATTAACTCAGGGTTATCGGATTGACGAAGTCACCCTACTACAAGCAGCTATGGAAATATCACGTAGTTTGTTTCCTATCGTTCACTATTGGACGAAGCAACCAACATTTATGAAACGAGAATCTCGGAAAGTTCCGACTTGATAACAAACGCTTCTGTATAAGCACTGCCATGAGCTTTCGAACTTTGTCGACTCACCAAAAAATTTCTTCACCAAACTCGCATAAGCAGAACAGATTTTCCGTTGCAGCAGCCCGTCGTTCAAGCAAGTCACGCGTACCAAATTTCCACATCCCGATAATCGAGCACAATAGTAAACACGGAGAAGCAGCACACATTTCACAAAGACAAATAAGAATCGAAAATACTACTGTACAGCGTGATGTCCATCAAAGCAAACGGCGCAGTCAAGCAATCGCAGCTCGAGGTCAGTTCGGGTCAAAACCCAAAAGCGCAGCACTCATCTTAGAAAAAACGTGCACCAATGGTGGCTGGGGGCAGCAACTTACACGCGCTGTGTGTTAACCCAATACACATACTGTGCGTAACAAACGCCAAGCTCCGCGGACATAACGAACGCGAGTTCACGGTCGGGACTACAGTCCGCTGCTGCAAGCTCGGTCCGGTCGAAATTGCAGAGAAGGCAAGCAAAACGAGAGTTCAATCCGTCCTAGAGTCGACTGCCGGCCTTTCGGCTCGCCGGCGTCGACGAGCGCGACGACGGATGCGACGGTGACTGCAGCGTCACATCAATCGAAGCCGAAGTGCTCAAGTTAAGCGACGCAACAGATCCCGCCGACGAGCGCGTCTTCGTTCGCCGTTCGTTCGACGGCTCAGCTGGCGCCGACTCCTCCTTCGCGTGGATGAGCTGTCCGAACTCGCCCTCTGCAGACGAAAAACAGTGAGACGCAATGAACATAGTGAGTCCCCACTCCTTACCAGGCAGGTAGAAGTCGTCCGTCTTCGAGAACGCGACAGGCAGAATGTCCATCTCGTTCAACGCGGTCAGATCGTACGAAGCGCCGAGATGCGCCCAGACATCAGTGTTGAGCACAGTGCCGAAGTCGCCGCTTTCAGCCGCCGACGAGGGTGGCGCGAGTGAGTCTGGAGCGAGTGAGAACTTGCCTGCTTCGGCGGCCTCCTTGAGACAGTTGAGAATGGAGAACATCTCAAAGTGGCGATTCACGCCGACCGGCCGATGCTGAAGGAGGGCTGTGAAGAGCTCAATCTCGAACGCGATATTGCCTGTCGTCTTGAGAGTCGGGGCTTCAGATGGCTCGGCGGGTTCGTCCTTCATCGCGTTTATTTGTCCAGCCTACATAACACATGCCCGACAGATCAAGCATATTGTACACGTCGAATCGGCAGGAGCTGTGTCAAAAGGATCAGCTTCACCACGAACTGAAGCAAGCTTTCGACTTCGCCCGAGGGCAAAAGCCAAGCTATCACAGAACAAGTCGTCAACTCGTGTGCAACCGTTTATTTACATACTGTACATACAGGTGAGAGTACGAGTAAACAGAGCAGTGAAGTAGTTTCGATAGACAATTAGCCAATCCCGCGGCAACGGATAATAAACGTACAGTAC
>JAQGBB010000074.1:0-29109 GCA_034691745.1 Prismatolaimus dolichurus
ATTATTTCATTTTTCTCTCATGCTTAGTGATGTCAGTTGTACACAAAGGGTTTGTATACAAAGAAGGGCCTTCATACAGTGCAGATACAATACAAACTTTTTGTATTAGCTCCGATACAATACAAATTTTTGAGCCAATACAATACAAACAGTTTGTATACAAATATTTTGTATCCAAATTGTATTTCGACACATGTCGACTTGAAATTTCAAAATTTTTGCAAAATTCTCCCAAAATGCTGATCCATTTTCGTAACTTTTTCTATTACTGTCTCGAGAGAGGAAGTAGCTAAAAGTGTCGTTGCAAAGTAAATTTTCTTCAAATTTTGCTAATGAATTTTTGTTTGCTCGCAACAAATAAACACTGGATCGGATGGGGTTGGGCCGGTGCAATACAACATACGAATACAATTGTATTTGCGGGCATACAATACAAATACAATGCAAAAAGTTTTTATGCTATAAACTAACGATACAAACTTTTTTAGAACATACAAGAACATTGCTACCCATGCTCATCGTCTAGGTCTGCTCATCGCTCTCTACTGTAGCTGCATTGCCCATAAATGAAGTTTTGCCACTCACCACGTAGGCATTACAATTTAAAGCAAGCAAGACCCATTTGATGGTACAGTTCTGATGTCTTATTCCGCCCAAAGTTTGAGCAAAAAGTGAGGCTTTGAAAAGCGTTCTCTTCACTATGCACGAATTAAAAAATTTCTTCAGGCGTTTTTCTCCTAAAACTAGTGTTTTTTCTCCGGGAAAAAATCAGTGGAAAAAATTGAATTTTTTTTTCGGGGGGGGGGGTCCCGGTGGAAAACAATAAGGAGAAAATTTTTCTTCGATTCGCTCGGTGGAAAAAATCGGAGAAAGATTTTTTCGACCCCTCCGGAAAGGAGCCGGAACGGAGAAATTTTTGATAGCCCTGAGAAAAAAAATTTCTTCAAGTAGCACTTTCCAAATTTTCACGTTGCCGCTGAAAGTCAATGCCGATATCTCGAACAGTCCGTGGGATTTTTCTACAGTTTCCCAGATTTTTAGTAAGTTCGTTGTCCACATTTAATTATATTGCATCTGTCGGTTTGTGAAACTTTCTCAAGTGTTTGCAATAAACGACTCGCACGCATTGCGTCGGTTTGAATCATGAGCTGTAAGAAATGAACACTTCGGAGCCGTTCAACACTAGCACAAGGGGTAATCTGATGGGCGATTCACGTGCGATTCGCACTCGAATTTGGACACCGAGCTTGGTTCTTGCGCTAATCGACGTTCCCGGAATCGTCGAGAACATGTTCATCATTGTCGTCGTCGTTAGCGGTCGAATGATCGAGCTGGCTAATCACTACTTTATAAAATAAATTCTTTGAGCTATCGATCAGCAGACAAAACACACAAATAAGTCGACGTTTTGGTTTACTTTGTAAACCTTCTTCAGGACCTGAAAACAGAACGAGTCAACTGTTAAAACTAGCTAGGTACATAAAAGAATCACTGCTTTGCAGCGCTGAATCTTCTCATCGCCAACATCCTGGTTTGCACCACATTTGTGTGCATGGCCTTGAAGCGCTATATCCTCTAAGCGTCGGGAGGAAATGAAGTCTCAACACCATAAGGATGCGCCATCGACCAGGGAGCATACCAATTTGTGCAGTGGGCGGCTCTGCTTCACGTGCTCCACATTTAGTGTCAATTTAGGGTCTTGAGAAATCCACGATTCCAAGATCGTGAAATTTTCTGAGAAATTTGGGGTTTTTTAGAACTTTCGCGGAATTTGTGATTTTTTTCAAAACTCCCCGCAGAATTCCTGAAGTTGAACCAAAACCTGAAGCAATATGCACAATCAACCACAGGAAATCGCCAACGAAAAAGCAATTTCGATCAGACTTTTTTGAAATTTATCGGTCGAATTTTCGGCACAGCAAAAATGAATACTTCTTATGTCAGTGTATTGGGCAGTAAAGGCGCACATTGCATGCGTGCTGAACGGTGCTGGATTTACTGCCGAAGTAAAAATGTGTCCTGGAAATGCTAAAAAGGCGTTCCCGCGCAATTCTGAAAAGCGCCCGCGGAAGTCCTGAAATTTCTTCTCTGATTTCTCGGGGCTTAGGTATCATCGCACCAGTCACATACGGGACCACGGAAGAGAACAGATTGCGCTTGGTGAACTACGGTGCCTGTCCTGCGGCACTCGCACTTGCTGCTGTAATCTTCGGCGCCCTCGTGAATTCGCCGCTAATTTCGGCTTGTTTGTTTGCTCTGCTCTTTCAACTGTGAGGGCAGGACTATATCGATTCGGTCAGTCTCATCCTCAAATCGCTTGTCGTCGTCGTTTGCATCATAGTCTTTCTTGTGCTTCACGTCCGCAATGGAAAGATTGTGGCGACGGGCCTCAGCAGAGCGGAAGTCCACAGCGAGCTCGACGTTCGTGTTACGAAGACGAAGACCATAATTCTCGCTGTCCTTAATGCGTTCTACATCTCATCGGATATTACCGCGACGCTTCTCGTCTACGTCGACGGTGGAGCTGCACTCTTGATGTACAGCCCGTGGTATCCTTGCCAGCAGTGCGTTCACTGCTGTCTCGACCTGCCAGTCTACATCTGGAAGAACGAAAAAATTCGAGAGCAAGCGTCGACCACAATTCGTTTCCGAAAGCAAACAGCCTTGCAGCAGCTGAGAAGCGTTTTAAAGCATACCGTACGAGTATCTCGGCATTATGTGTACGCCACAAGGAAGGTATGTACGAGCAGTGTAAAGTATTCCGTTCCTTGCTCGTCCGTCGTTTGCTGCTTCATTCGTTAGTTCGTCTCTGTGCGGATCACATTCCATGTGGACCGTATTGATTTTCGTCTGGGGCTCATCCATATATGACGTCACCTGGCGAGGGGGAGAGGATCGAAAATTTTTGAATTTTAGGTAACGCTACGTGTTAAAAGATACAGGTGACGGAAGTGGAAGGGGGAGGGGGGGGGGTCGAAAAATTTGAATTTTTAGGTGACGTCATATATGGATGAGCCCCTGGTTAAGCGTTACGAAAACTTCGGTTACAAACTTCTCTCGAACCGTAAACGCGAGAGCAGTGAGATTTTTGCAGCACGTTTTGTCGATGCCCATGCGGGTTCTTTTTTTTCCGTCACCGTGGGTAAACTGGCTCGGCTCCTGAACCCAAAAACGTCCCAAAACCAATGGTGACGTCATATATGTATGTCCTTCACGGCAGTGGTGACGCGCGTGAGCGCACTCTTTTTGCCTAGTCTCATTTTAAGAAACTGACCCATAAAGTGTAAAACTGGCCAGTGGAGTGTGCCATGGCATAGTAGACAAGACGAATGTTGCGCTGTCCGTTCTCAACTCTACTTCTTCGATTCTTGTTATCAATGGTAAAAAAAGCGAAATTCTCGTAAAAGTGCTTGAACTATTTGTGCAGTTTTTCTATTATATTTCAGAAACTAAATTGAGATTCTCCAATCTACAATTAAGACCAATAAATGTGAACCGTTTGGCAGCCGTAGGCTTCTTGTTTCTAATCGGAGTGATATCCGATGCTTCTTCAATAAGCTATTCTTTCACAATGATTTATCGGAAATAGATAACTATCCGGAAAATCACTACGCAAGTGACTCATCTTGGAAAATTACGTCATAGCAGACGTGCTCGTTCGACGGTCAATACAATGAGTTAGAAGTTGTCGTGCTGTTTCCCGAGCCGCAACCGATGCAACGGCATTTACACTGCGCCAAAGCTTTATGGCAGCACAATAAACTGCGTAACAGAATTGGGAAATTTCACGCTGACATGACGCGATGTGCCGATTTAGATTTTACATCAATTGACAACGCTTGTTACGAACGGGAATGCGCAGCTATCGAGCAGTTATCCCCGATCCAAACGGTCAGTGACGGCGGTACTGCAGCGACCAACACCGCTGACACAGATTTTCTAGAACACAAATGCAAGTGAGACATATTCGTACAATGCCCCCAAAGTGCAGCAAAGTCCTGTTATAACTGCTGTTTTCATTCTTGCGTTTCTTGCGTTGTTTTGTGTTGTGGTTGGTTTCTTGATGGGTGGCTTCACGATGTTTTGTGATCATGCAACTCAAAATACTCCATCAGCTCCAGCTTTATCCGTTTGGCAGAGAGAGCCCCCGCTATCTCCACCCCAAAACAACTCTATTGTGACGGGCGACCCCAGCATAGTGAATGTGACCTTGCCCGGGCATTCCTATGTGAGAAGAAATACAGAGAAACAGGGACATTTGTTCAGAACATGTCGTTGTTTTGTAATTATTAGCACTTGTTTCCTTTCTGGCGGTGCGAACTTTCCGGATATAAAGTGAATAGTGTATCAGAGACAAACGAAACTAAAAATATTTTACTTGAAACACAATCAATGGCTGGTCTCCGATTGGCTTTCGTCGATTGTCCACAGATACATGCTGCGCCTTCTGGTCCCGACATTTTCGCTCTCAGTGCCTGCAGTTTCGGTGCCGTTATCGTTCACTTCAACGTCGCCGTGTTTGTCAGCTCGATGCAGTCCGAGTTGTTGAAACAGTGCACGAACTCGCTGTCGCCTCTACGCAAAGTTACGAAATGGAGTGCCGCTAAAAGCACAACGATCGATTGAAGTATACCTTCATATAGACACCATGTGCGCCAAGCAGCGTTGCACAAATGACGGAAGAGTGAAAGCGAAAGAAGATAGCGATTGGATAGAAAATTTCAGTTATCCCTGTGCATATTAAGAGCCACGTAGTCAGAAATTTTCTATCGAAAATCGCAGACTGTTTCAATCAGGGTTTTTAAATGAAAAATGATAAAAATCGCCGTGAGAAAATCTCCGTGAAAATACCTGAGACGTCATCGAATTGGGAAACTTTTACCAGCGAAGAATTGCGTCAGTGAAAAAAGCCTGATTTTTTGCATTTTCAGCTTGTTTTGGATTGCATTGAGTTTTGTTGCGAGTGTGTACCCGAAGCAATTTTCCATTGGCCGGTTTTGACCAAATTTGGTCAAATTAGGAATTGCGATTTTTCGAGAGCGATGCAACAAATGATAAAGATCTATAGCTCGTTAAACGCGCCTAGTTGAGCTGCGTCAACAAGCTCTATATCGTTGTCCTGCGTTGCTTTGTTCTCCAGAAATCACAATTCGAAATTTAGTTAAAAACGGTCAATGATAGAGAACTTCTCATACACCTGTTCCTAATTTCATTAGTTTTATCAAGTCCAAATTTTCGTTGGCTATTGCAGATTTTTGGAAAATCCCCAGGAAGTATTCCTAAAATGCTTAACAGGAAAACCGATGTAAACCATCATATTTCAAACATCACAACGCAGAACGCACCTGCCCAAACCACCTTCGGATAAAACTCCGTCGCAACGGAATTGATCAAAAATGTTCGCTTCCTCGCAAACAGGTACGTTCCCCAGCTTGTCGCATTGTAGACAACGGCGACCACAAGCGTCAGAAAGTCGACAAACCACATCCGGTCAATCTTGAACGTCTTGTAGCCGAGCGTTCTCGAGAGGTAGTAAACCTGAACGACGGCTTCAAACAAGTGGAAAAACGCCTGGCTCCCTTGTGACGAAGCACTGAGTCGGTCAGCCGACGAGAGGACAGAAGCGAAGAGTGCAAAGAGTTTTAGCACGACGAGACCCGTCATACCGTAGACGAGCAGCGCGATATCGATTCGCATATGTGCCGCGATCTCGGTCCGAGGAGTTTGACAGAAAACCGCGACGATCAGTGTCAGGCACGTAAGCACAGTTGCAGCGATGTCACCACTCAGGAACGGCTCGTCCGCCTTCGATGTGGGGGTCCTGTCTTTGATCCGAACTAACCCATAGACCATGACGACGCACGCCGATGTGACCGCAAAGCACATCAGGACGACAAAACTTATAAGCGCCTTTTCCGTCCAAGACAAACGTCTCGATTCGTTCCGAGAACCACTGCGTTGACCTTCCGCGGCAGCTTTTGCAAGCAACCGCTTTTCGGAGCGCGTCAGCCGGAATTGCCCACTGATGAACCGGCTCATCCGATGCGGCCGTTGAACCAGTTTTATAACGTCGTCCGCTGACGTCACGAGCGCCGCACCAATCAGATTCATCGACGAATCCGGTTGCTTTTCTGCTTCGTCTTCTTGGATCTGCTCGTAGGTGGTGCAGACGAAAATCGCAAGGGTCAAGAGGCTTTCGATGGCAACCGCAAAACCGACCAATCCGACATAGTTTCTGTGAACGTCGTACAGTTGTTTCAGACTTCCGGTCAAGTTTTGGGCGTCACAGGTATAGCGTTCCGGACGTATTTCCAGCGCCTTCTGGAACGTATGCGTCGCTTCAGTGAGCGTCATTTTGACGTAAAGCGCAACGTTTGTCGCCAAGTTGTGCACAATCGTGTAGTGAAGAAAGCACTCTTCGCGCGCGGTTTTCGCTAGAATTTGATACTCGTTGTTGACCTTGATCCAGACCGACTGGACGACGATGAAGAGGATGACGAATAGGTTGTAGGCAATGTCCAAAGCGAGCATGAACGTCCGCGATGCTTCGCTGTTGCTAATTTGCACGACGCCATCGCATTTCGCGAAAAAAATCGATTCGACAATAATTTGCCAGATATTGAACACAACGGCGCCCGATGAGAGCAACCACATCAGGACGACGACGTGTTCGGGCAAAATCGGTTCCCGGCGAATTGGCAAAATTCCATCATGGCGCAGGTCGTTGTAGCTCCGGACGATCGGATAGCTGAAGCCAGCAACGCCGACGACGATCATTACGAGCAGGACGATCTGGTGGATCCGCTGTTCATAATCGTCACTCAGCCGGTGTAAACTGGCGTCCGAAGGAATGACGGCGATCAGGTTGAAGACGCCGGACGTTCCGAGTACGAGGACGAAGTACGATTGAAGCCAAAAAGTTTGGGAAAAGCTATCGGCGAACTGTTTGCGGAGAAAGTGTTTTGCTTGTTCCAGATGCATTTTATCGAAATTTGCTTTCAAATCTCTATGGGAAAAAGGACATCCCGAAAGCTTGGAACGATAAAAGTTCCAATCTACGCACAGAAAGTTACACGTTAGCGTGAGCGGGAAAACATAAAAAGTTGGAAATAATGCCGCTTTCTGGCAAAAACGCTTCGCGCAGAAGCCACCTGCCATTACAACCGGGGCAACTTTCACGAGGGAAGCATCATCATGATGGAAGAGCTGGGCCGCGTTTGTTTTCACACACGAGGCTTACTCGGTCCTCCGCACGCCTACTAGGCACCGCAGCTGATAAAAAAATCAACGTCTCTTCATAGGACCCAATTAATCTTGCTTCCTCACAACTGCTTCGACAACTGCAATGCAGAAACGCAAACACACGAAGAAGATGCGCAGTCCGGGTAAATCGGATACGGGAAATTACTAAAGTTTCGAAGGAAATAGCGTCATTTCCTTCGGTTACGTCTGCGCTTTCCGTTTCTTTTGATCCTGATCGGCGTTTTTCCTTTTCGTTCCCTTTGCGAAAACTGATAGAAAACTAGTTTTCAAGTTTTCGTTTTCTTGTGTTCGAGTTGTCGACAGAGATTCACATTCGAACCACATATCCCATCAATCTGGTACTTTCGCGAGCCCCCAGCAAGTTACTTAACAATCACTACTTCAAATCTTTCACAATGAGCTGACAACAGCACGGATTTGGTGGCGCGAATTTTAAACATGAAAACTATTGCAATTACTGCAGGGTTGGGAAATGGGGGAGCTTAAAACTGTCCCGCAAGGAAGACCCTGTTCGGACCCCCGAGCATTCCAAAATCGGAAAAATTTTTGTCAAACAAAAGCCTACGAAATTCACCTCGCCAAGTGTGCCACAGTGACAAAAAGTTCCGAGGACGTCTGTCTTCGACTGCACTTGCAACAGTGCTACTTGCACCGTAACTAATTTTTGAGTGAATGGGACAGTCTGTAAAAGCAATTATTTTCAAAAGGTCAAAGCCGATCGACTGCAATCATAAATTCGACACGTCTGCAGTGTCGAAAAACTAGAAGCTGCCGTATTCTGCTTTCTGGCTCAATACAAATACAATACTCGTATATGGTCTCGTACACGTTACTCATGCGTTTTACGTCATTGTGCTTTGTTGCGAAAAAGGCCGTTAAGTCTGTATATAGAACGCATCATATTTGTATCTATTTCCAACAATCAAAGTGTACGAGTAGTACCAGAGGTCTCAGAAGTAATCTTCCACAGGCTGGTTTTGACTAAATTTCGAATTAAGATTTATCGCAGGTGGATTAACGCAGGATGACGATCTATAGCTGACAGACAGACAAACAGACAGACAGTGGTATTGCTGGAAAGCTGACGCGTTGGCGCAAATAATGAGTCCATAAATGTTGGTCTAGATCCACGGGAGAGGATGTGGCGCCAGGTCAAAGGTTCAGGTTAAAATTTGAATTTTTTGCCAAAAAATCATCTGCACTGCCCAACTTCAAGAAGCTCTTCCAATGTGTGCATGGTGTGGAAGTCAGAATGGCCGACGCTCGAAGTCTTGTATCGACGTCAAGATTCATCACAAATTTTGTTTTTAAATTCTAAGACCACGTGCTCCGCGGATACATGGGCCATACTGAGTAATGCAGTGGCTCTTAACCTCGTCAACGTTTTGAAAATCGGAGTAACTACTTTTGGTTTTCTATTCCGTTATATGTAATTTGTCAAGCGGGCTTCTGGGTTCGTCCGATCCCGGTACCTGCAGATTTCGCCCACAAAACGTGTCAGCTTTCGGCTCATGCCATACAACGGGGTCTCTTCTCCGCCCCCGATCAGCCAAAAACCAGCGATAAGCCCAAAGCCGCCCTCGATCAGCCAAAAAGCTATCGATATAGTGTACCGGTCATACTCTAGACAATGTTATACCACACCAACCGAAGCACGTATACGAAGTTGCTGATACTTACAACTACATCTAGCAATATTGGGCATAAACCCTGACATGAATTTGTTTTTGCGGCAATTTTTCAACTTGTCTAAGTTTGAGCTAAGTCTAAGCTTTGAGGGCATTTCCCTCAGCCCCCGGGGCCCCCGGTATTAACAACCCTAAGGAAAGGCCGTCAAGTACGGGCACCATCATTTATCCTTGTCGCACACATCGGGAAAAGGTATCGAAATTTCTGACTTTCTAGCCGAAAGGAAATCGAAAAAATATCGAAAATTACCGGCTTTTTGAAGGTAAGCCGGAAGGAAAACGGAAAGGAAAAAGAAAAAATTTCGTTGTGGTCGGAAACGAAGAGAAAACAAAAAATGAAAAATCGGCCCGGAAAAAACACTAGCTTTCGTATGCGCAATTGCGAGCGCTCAGTCACTCAGTTCACGCTTCTGTTACATCTATGTACGTACTTTTCGAGTTCAGTGATTCCCAAGTCACATAGGGTTGTTAATGTCAGGACCCCTCCGGGGGGCTCCCGGAGGCTGACGGAAAGCCCCTGGGGCTTAACATAGACAAGTTGGAAAATTGCCTCAAAATTAAATTCATGCCAGTGTTTGGGGCGATCCATTTATGACGTCACAAATTTAGGGGAGGGGTGGATCAAGGAAAATATGACGATTCGTGACGAGGGGGAAGAGGGGGGGTCGGGCCGAAAGTGACGTTATGTAAGAAAATTTCCGTGAAAATAAAAAGTTTCGGAGCCAACTCCATTGCCATGGGGACATACATTTCGACTGCCTACGTTTCTTCTGAAGTATTATATGCTATCCATAAAACTACTGAGATAACCACGCTCAACAAGTTCTTGCAGACGTAGTTTTTCGTGTTTGCCTTGTTTTTGCGATGGGAAAGACGAACAGGAAATCAACAAGAAAAATGCGAATTCGCTGGACGAACATACGCGAAATTTCATGTTCTATAAGCCTAAACTTGGGATTCGACTACTAAGCGGGGGGGGGAGGGTTGGGAAAAAGTGACGTCATCTGAGAGGGGATCAGATGAAATATACCGTTCTGTGACGCAGGGGGGAGGCGGTCCAAAAAACGCACTTTTTTACGTGACGTCATAAATGGATGGCCCCTTCATGCCCAGTATGCTGTTTGTCGTTTTTCACGCTGTGATTGGCTGTCAATCACGTCCGTCTGAGGCTAACGTCATCGAAGTTCGATGATCGAACAATGCCAGAGAAAAAATAAATCGGCAAAGCCGAAACGGCATCCTGTTAGAATAAAAAGTCAACGAAACTTTATGACTTGTTCCTGGAACTCACGGAACAGCCTAGAATACGATCGAACACCATGGAACAGTCTGGGTCGCTGTGGAACATCTACTTTCATCCTTGGACAACTTTTGATTTTGACGGGAGACGAGCGCGGGAAGAAGCTACGCTCGCTGGGCAGGTTGCAATAAAAGCGCAATTTTGGAAAATTCTTCAAGTTTTCACATATCGCAGTCGGTAGAGCGAGGGGCTCGTAGTAACGCTATACTATACGTCGGCGGGATTGGATTTCAAATCCCGAAACAGTGTAAACCGTTTGAACATTCTTCTAGAGTGACTCTGCGAGAGCCTCGCCGCTTTGCGGTCAGCAGGAACCACGGGACTAGAGAACGGTTATCTGACTCCCTTCGCATTTTATCTTGTCGCACATAAAGTCTCAAATGCGCGAGTTTTTCTCGCATGTTTGAAGGTATACAAAAGCGGAAGGAAAATGAGCACATCCGAGATTGTTTTTCGGTTTACGTGCATTCAGGAATAAAGCTAATTTTTTGCAAAAAAAGTGATGACTTCAACTTACTCCTGCAGTTTCCCACGACACGTCATAGCGGACAAAAAATGAATAATAAATGGACAAATTAAAGATCAATATTTTCTAGCTGCTAGCAATTTTCCACGCTGATCTGTACTATTGTGGCGTGCGTACCAATAAGCCTCGTCTGCTTGTTTGAAGCCAGAAGTAAAAGAAGAAAATGCCGGAGTGAAAGAATTTGAAAGCCATTCGTGGCTTTCCGCATCGTAACGCAGTTGCTAAGCCACATGCGAAAAATGGCACGTGTTTAGTGCAACGCAACAGAGCAAAAGCGAAAACGTGTCGACTCATAATTGCGAAAAATGCTTTAGTACTGTGCTGCAGTTTCGTTTTTGCACAATTTTGTTACCGCCCAAACTGAACGAGTATTTTAAATAGGCCTAAGCCTAAAATGACAAAGTTCGCATGACGTCCGCTGAATCCGCTCATTCAAGATACTATGCGCAGGATACGCTATCGATTCATTTTCTCGCTGCTCACGTTCACCGTTCTCGCTTCGATCTACAGCTACATGTCGGAGACCGTAAACGATGAACTCCTAAATTTCGCAATATCGATCGATCAAGTCATTCGGACAAGTGAGCAGGACGGTTTTGATTGTGGGAATCGATGGCTCTCCAAATCACCGATCTCACACCCAATCACAATCATTACTACATTCTTCCACCTCAACAAGTCGAAACACTCGGACGACGACTACAGAAGCTGGATTCGCAACTTTCTCGGACACGTGACCACACCTACGGTCATCTTCTCGTCGCTAAATCGAAGCTGGTTCGAATCGATCGATTCAACTGCGATGAGAAACAAGACGCGAATTTTCATCCGCTGCGACGACGTTTGGAGCCTTCCGTGGCTGAAGCGATCGGTGCCTCGCGTCTGGAATGAGACGGTCCCTCGCGAGTCTTGGAGGGACGTGTATAGCGATCAAATTCGGCTGGATAAAAATAGCAGGATGCACGCGCCCGGGCTTTACGCCATCTGGAATTCGCGTCCGTGGATGGCCGACTACGTCGCACGATCCAATCCGTTCCGGTCGAAGTACTTTTTCTCCGTCGATATTGGCGCGTTTCGAGAACCGCACAACTTTCGTCATTGGCCGTCAATTTATGAAGTTGAAAAGATATTTTCGGAAAAATTTAATAATTCAAAAATTGGAGAAAAATTGCTTGTGAGTTTGATAACCCCACCGAATCGGACGGCGATTCTGAATCGACCAATCTCGATGGGTCCCTCCTATCCGGAATTTGTCGAGGGTGGAATTTTCGGCGGGAAACGAGCAGCGATTGGCTGGTGGAAGAGGGAGTACGTTAAGGCGCATGATTTGTTCTATTCGCGAGGATTCTTTGTTGGTCAAGATCAGCCGACGATGAATGCGCTCTTCTACGCGTACGCTGATCGATTGATAGCGATTGAGGCGTATCGCGTCGAGTATGAACCGAGGTGCCGAGATATGTGGTTCTACTTTGAGCACGTGCTGGCCGCCGAGTCGGAGGGATACGTTAACTGTTCGAGGGTTCCGCTTGTTTACGTATGATGCAACTCGTGTCGGCCCACTTGGCCAGAAAGGGACCCAGTCGGAAAAATCAGTGGGCAAGACCTTCTGGGAACTATTTGGAAAGACCATCGGAAAGCCACTTGGGGTCCCCCTCGCCCAAGTAAAGGACCTTGATGCAATAATGCTAGCATTTCTGTTCTGTTTAGACTTGCAACAAAAGCAAGTGGTAATTTTATTTTCAGCAATTATATAGTAAATCAGCACCGCGAATTGACCAAAGTAACGACCGTTAGCTAAGCTTTACACAACTGTTTCTGAATTATTTTCACTGCAATCGAACGATTATGCCTAATACTTACACATTCACATAAAATTGAGGGAGAATTTGAAACAAGCCCGATGTACCCATCCTCTAGGCTCAATGACTCCGCGTGTGTCAGTGGACCTGAAACTTAGATCAATGTGCATGCCAGTGTATTAGTTATTAAAATTTAGAAATTATTTCTGTATAAGGGTTGGAAGCGAAAATCATACAGTCAAATAAACATGATATCTACCGTAGTCTTAGTCATACGCCACTGATAGCAATCAAAGAGATTTGCGTCCTAATTCAATTGGGGAGATTCACAGTTGCAAAACCCAGAAAAAAAGTGACAGATCCAGAAAAAAAGTAACAGATCCGAATTTCTGATTTGCCAGATCGTGCACCTGTGAATCTCCCCAAATGCTTGAAATGGCCGATTCGTCAGCAAACGCCGTAGCCGGTATGTGTAAACGCGGAACTTTTTAGGCGCATTGTCTTGGTATGGGTATTTGACAATTTAAGAAATTTAATTTAACTTTTGATTACATAACAAGCTTTAATAGCCGAAACAAGTTGCATAATTTTTAGGCTATTTGTCAATTTTTTACTTTGGGGCTAACCTGCACAACTGACCTCTCAGGTACCCTGGAAAGCTTAAAGAGCAAAGCGGGCGTCGTCCTCTCCGTCGCGAAGATAGCCGGCGGCTTTCACTACTCCAATCTGCCCTATCGGCTCATCAATTACGTGAAGGGCTCGTCCGCGCTGGGCATTCGCGACGTGGCGTCGGGCAAGTGGGCAATACGGTTCGACCGTCCACACGGTCCCGTCAGCTACAACCACATAAATTTCAACAAGGCTGTCACGGGTGTCAGCGATCCGCACACCTACCTGCCGCCGGGCACAAATCACGTGTTGAAGGGGGTCGGAAAGGTCGCCGACGTCGTTAACACCATCGTCGTTCCGATGGCCTTCGCCGCGTCGGTCTATCAAGTTGGCTCGGCCTACATGGCCGACGGTAAACGTGGCGATGGAAAGCTGACGGAAACGACAAAGGCGACGGCTGCTGTCGGTGGCGCATGGGCAGGAGCGTACGCCGGAGGGTACGCTGGAGGCGTTCTTGGCGCAAAAGTAGGGGGCGCGATTGGAAGTGTTTTGGGTGGTGTCAGCGCAGTACCATGTGCGGTTGCTGGCTCGCTCGTAGCGTCCGTTGGCGGAGCGGTTGCCGGCGGCGTTTACGCCTCTCACTATGCGCAAGGTGCCGTTCAACCCGAGCTTGTTCAACGGGTCGGCAACGCGGTTGGTGATGGCGTCGACTACGCGCGCAGCAGGCTTCAGAAAGTATATGTTTTATGAAGTCGTCATGTCATGAATGGACTAAAAAGTGTTATGTACATTCAGTACTTCCAATTACGTTACTACTGTTTAACGCTGCGCGATCTGTAAAGTGAGCCACTTTTTCTCTGGTAAATTGCGGACACAAAATCTCAGATTACCTCAGTTTACCCGTACCTTATAGCAGTATTAGAAATTAATAACGTATGAAAAAGAACCATGTTTGTTGCGAAGGCTGTAAACGATTTCTACACATATTTCGTAAGCACTCGACAGCTATGTAGCTAGTGCAGAAACGTGGTAACGTCATATGGCGTTTCTATTTTCCAACGTAGCAGCCGGTGCCGCAGGCACAATTGTACTTGATCGCCGACTCCTTACGGCAACAGCCACCGAACTTGCCTGCCTTCACACACCAATTGCGGCAGTCGGCGTCGTCCCAGATTTTGCAGCTCTCGCTCGTCAACAAGCAGTAGCTGTTCAGCTGGCAGCGGTCGCTCTCGATACCTTTGCTCGCGGCGATGAACATGTTCTGCAATTGGGCGGACAGAGGGTATAATAAGTTTCGAGAAAAATGAATTCGTAGCTACCCTAATGTCATCGGTCATCAGCGGCGACGCAATCGCCGTCGAGAGAACCATCAAGCCAACGAAGAGCATAGCATGCATTTTTCTATCAAGTAGTTTTGGACTTACAAGAGAAAGTATGGCAAATTTTTCTCCTATTTTCTAAAAAGAAGGACGTCACCTTTCAGGGCATGTGCAGGTTGTCTCACGAAGCTTCACGTTAGCGAGCGGTGATAGCTTATCTTGTGTTGACCTTGCGCAAGTCGTGGCTCAAATACTACAAGGAGCACTGACTCAATCTAACACGGTAACAAGGAACATTCGAATGTAACTTCGCCTCGTGATGAAACAATACGCAACTATTGTGCAATAGTTATAGTACAAATGACAATCAAGGAGCGCACAAATCATGTTCCTCAATACATCTCGTTGCTGCGGATAAAAATTTGAAAATCCTTGTATTTGGCATGTTTTTGTTCAAAGTGTGGTCAAGTTTTTCAGTTTCAAGGCGAGTGCTCAGCCATCTTTCGTGCCACTGCTTTGGATTCGGTTGAGCCTTAAGTGCCCGATATTCATTTTCGTCGTCACATCTGTGGTTCCATTTTCGAATTCTATTCAAATGAGGGACCTGGATTGAGATCTCATAAGCGAGGAAAAAACGAATCTTGCTAACTTTCGACGCCCTCGTCGAAGACGTTATCGAATTTTCTGCTCTGAAAGCTCGACTTCTTCTTGCCGATGTGCAAGTTTGCACACGATTTGAACCTGGAACTAAGAAGAGCGCAAGATTTTTATTCAACACGCATGAAAAGCGATTGAAATTAAAGTCGAGAAAAAAATTGAGAAAAGTTTTAGACTAAATACAATTTTAATTTGGCAGAAATTTGAAGTTGTGAATACGAATTCAGTTGGGAATTTTTATTCAGAAAAGGAACATTGATTTAAAGTTTTTTGCATTTTTTAAGTTTTAAAAAGAAAAAAGCATTTGCATTTTTCCGTTTCCTTGACGTCTCCGCGTGTCACCCGAAAGATCGCACAATTTTTTAAATGCGACTGCAGCCGGACGATCCCCGCTGCTTGTGAGATAATGATTGTAACCGTTTTTTGTTTTTCACAGTTTTGTTAACATTTTAAAGCCCGGTGGCTACTGCGGTGGCTGCTGGCGCAAGCAGTGATTTAGGCCTATTCAGCCGCCGCGTATGCTCTCGATTGTTCTTGCTACTTAGGATCAATAACTGTTGGAAAGAACAGTGCAGCACAGAATCACCACTGGCAATTTTACACTGTTTTTGTGTGGAGCCGAATCGGATGGGGCCATACATATATGTCGTCACGTGGGGGTGGACGACACAGCAAAACTGAAATCTCGGTATTCACGACCGAATGTGGTGTCAAAGCCAGCTACGATAACCGACAGTTTTGAAGTCAACGCTTGCCAATATCTTGCGGATGTTTAGAAGTGTCAACGAAAAAAACTTGATCTGTAAAGCGAGGCTGATAAGAAAGCCTTGACGTCGCAATCGCCGATGAGTCCCTAATTCTTTGACGTCGATGTACTTGCTGCTTGACATTTTGGAGCACGCTCACTTGCTTCGCGAATGCGTGCCGGGAAGTAACCGCCTGTCCACGTGTTTCCAGTAAAAAATTTTTTCGGGAGACCGCAAAATTGGGGGTCATTTTCCCTATGCTTATGTGCATCAACCTTAGCTTCCACAAAGATTTACTGTCGTTATGTCACTCACTGCAAATACTTCACGCTCGATCTGTTGAAACAAATTATGCGCCGAAACTTCACAGGAGTAGAATTCAGCCTCCATCTCGTATAGGTCACAGGATGCGCATTTCTGTACGTATAGTACAGTACGTATGCAGTATGCACTGACTTGTGAAACAACGAGGTTTGCCGAGAAGAACTCATTTTCATTTTACTGTAAAATTTAGCATACATTGTGAATTGTCCAAAAGCTAAAACGCTTTACATAGCACTTGGCATGCACCAAATAGATCGCCGCAAAAGTAACATGAAACATAAAATTAAGTATTCATTGCTCTTGAATAACTCTGTAAACACAAATAAATTTTGCCTTTGAAAACTCCATAAGCTGCGAGCTGAATCATCCGTGATAGCCGCACACTCCGCACTTGGGCTCCTTCTGCGTGAAGAGGCAAATGAGACCGCACGGAAAGCAGAGGATCGCCCAGAGAATGCCGCAGATGGTGAATTCGGGATGCATGTATCCTCTCTGAAAACAGAGCTAGGTAAGACGAAAAGACGGCCCTTCCTGCTGCGGTGAGGTTTCTCGCTTTCGGCCCGAAAGGGACACGCATGCATGAAGCAGCATCTGGAGAATGTGGATTTGTCCGAGCCCACGTGACATCTGCTATAAGAAGCGACGTAGGGCAGACCCAAAAGTCAACTTTTTAATGACGTCATAGATAGACGTCCGCGAGCACTTCCATCAGTACTTAATATACCGTCCAGTGAGGTGGTCATTTGACATTTGTATACGGTCCGACCATAAGTTATGTCCGATCTAATCTTCTTCGAATTTCCCATAACTTGACAGACCCGGTTTCCTCACATTGATTTCTATCTGACCCACTGACTATGGGGTAACACTTTTAGGGGTTTTCGACAACACACACGACGAAAAAACTTAAATTTTTTAACCGACCTTCTCCTTTGTCCGCAAAGTTTACATGTCAGCGTTATGTTTGCAATAAGCTCCACAAACCGCTAAAACCACTACACTCGACGATCCTTACATGACACTGTGGGCAGTTGCCCGTTTCCACGACGACCACTTGTGGCTGCTCTAAAAGAAGTTGAAGAATGAGTCCACATCCAGAGTGTTATTGCTCAAACACACAAGTGGAACTTACGTGCTGACATCTTTAGGGTCTAATGCTACGTCGAAGGTTGCACAAGCGAGCGTTAGATTAGCAATCTAGCGTGCCGTATTATAGGAGTGGGCTTGCACGAAAATGATTCTCGCTTTAGCTAATCTCGTACTATATACGCCAAAGGTGGCAAAGGAGTAATGATAGGAGTGTTGCGTTCCCGACGACTTTCGTGCAACACAGCTTGTATACACTTCGGATTATCGAAAATGTCAGATGCTTATTCACCCAGCGTCATGCGCAATGCCTTCATCCAGCACTACACTGCACTCATAAGCTGCGCCAAGAGCCAAGCCAAACGTGGGAGAGCGAGAAGAGAAACAGTGACGGTCAATCAAAAGTTTTCAAAATATAAACCTCTCAAATATTAAAAATTTAAAATCGATTTGAATAGAATCGAGTCGATTTTGAGTCGACTCAAACAGAGAAAGCGCAGATTTTTCAACTGAATTTTGGCGTCGAATCGCAAAAGCAGCTATTTTACTGTGCGAAACAGCAAACTATGTTAATCCAAAGCAAAAATGTCGTCAGTGTGTGAGAGAAGTCGGGGGAAGCGGTAAAAAAATTCGGCGCTGCTAGTCAAATTAATCACCTCGTTAAGAAGGTCGACCGTATTTTTTGCTGATTATTAGCAAATAAGTTTTAGGCATTTACAAGTGACAGGTAAACGCAAGCGTCTTTTCAAAAAATTTAAACTGATTCTGAGATCAAATGAGTGCATTTACTGTACAGTTTTATTTGTTGTTGGTTTTTTGTTCTGACTACTTTGACCAATAGAGCGTAGCGCGACAGGGAAGTTTTTTGTTTTCTTACGTAGTTATGAAAAAATTTTCCTTCTAGAATCCACTAGCCGGGCCGTAGATATTTTAAAAATATTTCTTCCTACTGTGTGGTGGGCTCCTTCCAAAATGTAGTCGTTGATAGTGATTAGTGACAAAAACGTGCTTTGGACACGAAGAATGATTTTTGAATTTTATTGCTATTTTAGTTTTTGAGAAATACATTTTTGGTACATGTTTGTGAGTGGAAGAGGAGAGAAGCATATGTTACTGGCATTACTGGAAACCAGGTATTTCTAGAAACGCCTGAGGTTCTGGCAAGCATTGTCGGAAAAATGTATTTAAACATGAAATTTTTTAGCTTTCAATACATTAACCTTTAGCTGTGAGTATAAGCTTAAGTCAGCTTGATTAACATCCGCTATCAACGCTATATATTAAGCTGATATACAAGTCGGAAGACAACGAAGGAAGTAGTATCTTTGGCCACGTGCTTCTCACAATGCCTGCCAGAACTTTATGCATTTCTAGAAATGCCTGATTTCCTGTAATGCTGGTAACACACATATATATATATATATATATATATATATATATATATATATATATATATATGCAGAAGCTGTGACTAGACACCGTGCTGCGGGAATAAAAAATGCGATAAATTAGTTCTCAACACGCGTGGAGTAAGCCGGAAACGGGACGTGAGCGCACGGCGAGACGACCTCCTGCAGACTCGCAGACGAGAGCCTCATAACTCGTATGTACAGCTTCTGAACAGTGTCGTTAGATATACATCAAATGGCAAGAAGTTGTCTGTACTCGTAGTTATCTTCGTTCGATCTCGATATTCAATTCAGCTCTCCGACGTCTCAGCGTAAACCAAGTCAATGATGGTAAAGCGCGGTGGCAAATTTGAGGAGAGATCATGAAGGTGAATAGCACTTTAGCTGGTGATCGATTTTCATCCTGCTCGCCTTGCTCCTGTGCGCCAGTAGCAGCTTCGCTAGCGCTGCCTGCTACGGCGCCGGTAACTGGCAAAGGCCGGACCTTGATCTACATAAAATCGATGCTAGTTCCAGCTTGTCAACTGGTTTTCGAGATACGCTAACGTGGGCGAGTATCAAGTCAACGAGGGTACAAACTCCACGAAAACCATTTGATTTTGCAATGGGTTTTGTGTAATACCATATGAATGTACTTTCTGACTCAGTTTTCAGCAAATGCAACCTGGATATGTAATGTGCGTCTACTGTAGTGTGATCTCTCAGGAGGGTCTGTTTATGTCCAAGAAAAATGATATTTCATATTTTCCCATGTGTTAATTAATGGCCCTTGCAATAATCGGCTCTAGTCGAGATGGTTATCGGTTTTACGCTGGCTGGACTCGAAGAAAAATTTTTGAAATAGAAAGCACCAAAGAATGTTTTCAATGTTTGGATAGAAGACCAAATTCAGATGAAAAGCGATTAAAAGCGTCATATACGACATCGCACACATTGCAGGGTCGCGGAAACGTCAGTTCTATATAGTAACTTGACTGTCCTCTCTTTGACGGCCATCTCGATGGTTGTGCTTTGGTATCCACTGGCGGCGTCGATGGCCGCTCGTCTTTGGTATTCCGGCGGAAATTTGCGACTCAATGCCACATTCGTCGCTTCCGCGCAAAATTTTGAAGAAGCCTACAAGAAAAAAAGAGCAGAAAACGAGAAAAGTCAACTTCGGCCTTCGTGATCTTTCCCCTTGTTAAAAACCTTTGTCGCCCCAGTCGGTGTTCCACGAGTTGGCGATAAGCCAGTAGGGTGTCCCGTTTTCGACGCCCCACCCGAGCATCTTAACGGCATGTCCGCCCAATTCGGAGCCAGAAACGTGCTGATATACACCTAAAACTCGACAAAAACACTACAAGGTCTTATAAATATAATCGGGGTCCACGTGAGAGCTAACCCGACTTGTAGTAGAGAAGATCATCGTACACGACAAGCGTTGCCTCGACAGGTCCGTGCATGATCAACTCTTGCTTAATCGCATCCTGATTGCTTGGAACATTGTAAGCTTTTAGTCCTAGATGAAAGCAGCGAATACTCAAAACATTTTACATTCGATCACATAATAATCTTATGATACGTTTTAAAAAGTGAAGAGCTTACCGAAATGTTTGTCCTGTTCATAGGCAATCGGATAACCGCTAATGCAGCTGCGTTGGCACGCCGGCGTCGGTACAGTATCGCCACAAGGATTAAGATGACCAACAACGTGATGGTCACAGGGAGGAATTTTGTATGGCTGGCAGCCTATAAAAAAATAAAAACAAATAAACAAGAATGAATGAATAAAATAAAAAATAAATGAGTAAAAAAAATAAAAATTTATTAATTATGAATATTAGTGAATTATGAATAAATAAATTTGTTACCGGAGTGCGCAGTGTAATTGCTGCCGCTAACTAGGCCTGTGTCGACCCAGTATTGCCAGGCCATATCTGGCCAGCCTCCGTCACAACTAGAATAAAAAGACCGTCAGTAGTAGCGAAATTCAGATACATTTTCATTATAAACAGAGTAAACCAACAGTGGTTTTCATGATCTACGAATAGTATAGATCATTAAAAAAATCGAAACGTGCCCATTTCCGCAACCAGTACAGCAAGTGACCAAGTTCTCCGCTGAAATACGAGTGGTGAATTTCCCTTGCGATTCAATGCAAAGTCGATCCGTCATTGCTTCGACAGCGCCGAAAGCCTAGTAGGTGGCAAGATTGAACCCAGCTTATCCCTAGTTCATGCTGTCCAATTAATCGATAAATCTTAATTTGACGGATGAATAAATGTAGTGTTACCCAGCAAGATCCACATGCAGCTTGATCGCGAACTTCAAACAACGACGAGCAATTCGTCCACTTCTCTCGAGGATCGAAGCTTTCCGGCAAATCGAGATCTTCTAGCTCGTCGTCGACGAGATGCTCGGCCACGGGCAGTCGCGATGGTTGCCCGATGTTTGTGACGCCCATCATTCGCCGGAGAACGTGCATTGGAACATTCCGAAAGTGATCATTCACACCTGCCTGTATAGTAGAGAGCGCCTCTGCGGAATATTTTAGACTTCGCGAGAAGCTTCTGCTTGAGGAATCGTAGGTCGAGCGATACCTTCCACGTTGTCCTGAGGCTGTTTATTTGATCGATGAATTCTTGAGCGTTGAGAGTCCGATGAAGCTCTCGACTTGCAACACCATACAGAGCGGAAAAGAGTACAACCACCGCCGCACTGCGACGCATGTTCGAGATGAGAAAGAGGCAGAGAGAAAGGTTGTTTATGAATGAACGAGACGAATGCGAATGTGAAATGTTTTCTCCCATCCAGAGAGCGGTGGACGTCAACATTCTTATCGCCAGTCGCACGCCAATCACTCGTCTGCCGGCAACAACAAGTGTGCTGGCACTCTGCGACGAAAAAGTCGAACATCACGTAGGATGCCAAAAGTGCGATCTTGATATTTGCGTTCCGAATACGACTCAGTTTGATCAAGAATCTTCAGAAGAAACTGACGTCCAGAGACGATTTCGTTGTCACTTTTCGCACGGCTTTATTCTGACTAAATCATGGTTTGCAAAACGTTCGCGTGGGCACTTTTATAGCTGGCGCCCGGGCGGCACTTCAACAACGTAATGAGCATGTTCTGTTGATGTGTTCATAGAAACTAGGCCTGATAAAAACCCTACCCTCGGGAAACGAGTGTATTCCGAAAAAGGCAGTTTGGCGCTGTGAAAGAGACACTCAGCTGACTCAGTGCGAAAATACACTTCACACAATATTGACATGCATGTACGACGTCACGCCCGGAGATTGAGATGCCGAAAGTATTGATACCTAAACGCCATGCAAAAGATCGACAGGAAAGAAAAAGATATATCATTACTTGCCGCAGCGAAGAGTCAACCGCAATAAAGCTGGAACAACTAGTGCAGGGCACAAACTTTTAACTAAAAAACTTTCCAAAAAAGATGATAGCTCACTAAGATACAGTCGTGGGAACTGTAATGTTGTAAAAGCGAGCAGATGCGCCAGCCAAGGCGTGAAGGCGTTTAACTTTGGAGCTAAAACATATTCAATCAATGATTTGATCTGACTTTTGTCGAGATTCTCAGTAAAGATGAATTTTTGCATCCTGCCTGGAGCCTGAAGGGCGTAAGCAAAAGGATGACCAAGTGGTTGAAATGAGACTATCCCCCTTTTGCCCATTATTCCCCTATCCCCCGCGCATGCGAAATGTCACGTCTGCACTACGCTCGACGCATTTACAGGATACAAGGGCGCCACCTAGTGAGTTAAACAGGAACTTTTTGTTATTCGCGCACGAAGATGGTATTGTTTAGGGTTGGCAAATCCCCGGAAATTTTTCCACCGTCCCCCAATCCCCCGGGGGGTCCCCCAGGGATCCCGAAAATCCCCCACCTATCTCGCCCGTGTAAATCTGACGGAAAATGTAGATTAAAAAATGTTTTTGTCGTAAAAACTTTCCTTTTTGGCAAATCCCCCATTCCCGGGAAATACCCCAGTGGATTCCCCCAGGATCCTTGGGGATGCCAACCCTATATTGTTGCGATCGTACGTCGAAAGCTCGCCGATTTTTTGATTTTTTTACAAGAGAACGAGGAAAAACGCAGTACGGCGACAAATCGTGGCCTCCTTTTCTCTCTTGCTTCGAAAACTTACGTACTCGTGTTTTTTTGTCAAACAGCAAGATGCCTTTTCAGCTTTGCCGATTTACTTGTTAATTTTCGACCAGAGAACTACGGTTCAGACCATGCCACGACCAGTGTTCGAATCATAACGAATCGAATTATTCTAGATTTCTAAAAGGCGAATCCAAATCGAATAAAATTGAACCGACTCAGTTTGATTCCTTTCGACCGCGCTAAATGCGTAATTTACACACCATGCGATCGAAACGTAAAAAACTTAGAAATGTCTGCACGTGTGTACACAAACGCACAAAAATGAGGTAGTTATATGCAAGGGTGAAGTGCGTAAAATAAGTGACAGACAAACCTTCAGTTACGCCACAGCAAAGCCCATTTGCCATAAGGCTATCCCTGAACTTCATGATTAACTTTTAGCGAAAGAAAGACTTCCACAGGGCCTGACGAATGTTGGGCATCAGAAAAATGTAGACAAATCCATTCAGAAAGTGCGACGCCGGCCACGCGAATGTGGTCACCCAAAACCACGCCCACTTCCCGCTCACCACTGATGCGACGTAGTGAAAGAGAAACATCATAGAGATGTAGATCGAGCAACTCATGCACGACTGCGCCAAGAACGCGTTCTCACGCTTTCGCTTCTCCCGCTCGACGGTGTTCTGCTCCGCGGCGAGGACATGCATTGCAGACCCGCCGGCCACCTTTCGACGGAGCCAACGGAGGCGCAAAAAGGTCGAAATGGACAGAAGGGCCGCCGTCGACATGATCACCACATCGACGATGAAGTCGAGGACGGTGTTCATTAGGTAGCCACAAGGGGTGTCCGGGTAGTACCAGATGTACTCTTCAACGTCGAAGGCCATCCCGCAGTCCCTGAACCCATAGGCGACGCCCATACCACAGCCGACCACCCAGCATGCGCCTATTTGAATCGCTAGCCTTCGATTCTCGTACATATCAGCGTAGCGACCCGGGAGCCACACGGCGACGAATCGATTAACGGCCATCATTAGCGCCGTGTAGCCACTCGCGAAGAACGCCGCACAGGTGATCGCGACGGTCGTACCAATGAGCACGGGGTTGTCGGCGAGCGGTGATTGGGTGTAGAGGAGAGGTGCCATGACGGTCGCGTGACCGACGAGAACGATCGTGTCGGCGAAGGCGAGGCTCAGAAAGATCTTCGTGAAGACGAGCTTTGCCGACGACTTCACGCGCAGACTGCAAATGATCGAAGTGAGATTCGCGACGAGACCGATGACACCGATGAGAAGGATGACGGTGCCGGCCACTGCATTGTCCTGTGCGCTGTTTGGATGCGTCGCCGTTGATGTTCTAGACTCTTAAAATAGTATTTTAGGCTTATTGACAAAGTCAGTAAGCCTTATGCCTTGGGATCGGTCCGTCTGTTTGCCTGTCTGTCCGTCTGTAGGCACAATAGCGCTCGCAAAAAGCAAGCTAGCGGGCTACAATGTGGCATGCAGGTACCTTGACCCTAAAGTAAGAATGCGTTTTTAGATGAATGAGACCAGTGCGCCTAATACACCGCGAGTATGGTGATCCACAAGGCCCACATCCACGTTAAAAATAGCGTGTAATAGCGTGTTTGCCTGTAATTCCAGAACGCCTCGACCAATTTGCTCCAAATTTGGCGAGAATGTTCCTGCTGCAGCGTAGACTCAAATGCGCTGTCATCGGTGTTTTTGATATGAATGTTCCAGGAATTCCGTATGGTTAAAATTTGTTGTCATCTGTGTTTCCAGGTCTACTGACAGGCTCAACGTCAGTGAGCTTCAGAAGTAGTGCATTTGACTTGTTAAATATTTACGGTTATCGAAAAGAGGAAAAAAGGGCGAAGGTAATATCTCCCCATTAGTTATGTCCCAAAATCACGTGAATCATGTAAATTACAGCATGACTAACAAGTCGATTGTGCCGTTCCCTATGCCCACTACGTAACACGTTTTCTTAAAAGCCAAGCCCATGTAATACTCGAAAAATGTATCAACCCATATTTGACAAACCCTAATGTCACCCTATCACTCTAAAAAGTATTCTACCACAAACGAAGTCAGCCAAAACGTCAACGTTGTAACACTTGTTGGGAATTTCTTGACTTCAAAGTCAAAACATGCAAAGATTGCAAATAAATATACTCTGGACGTTTATAGCAAAAGATTTAGAAAAGGAGATCAAAAGTATAAATGAGGCCAGTAAAAAACTAACTTTTTTTAAAGTGCTGAAAAGCCAAAATTCTAATCGGGTGGTGCCGTGTGTCCGCTTTTCTTGCGCGGTTTAATGAAAAACCCATGTTTTTCATGAAGGGCTCTACCATAAATGACGGCAGTCGAGACAAAAACGGGAAGAACCAGTTTTCCTTATCACTCACGATATGTTCGACACGAAAAACAGAAGAACGCAGCATTTCAAGGCAAAAAATTTTTGACCATTTTTTTTGCCTGGGTCCACAAGCTGAAAAGGGCATCCTCTCACAACGGGCAACGGGCTCAAAAACAACGACTGCCAGCTAATAAAAGGCGAAGGAAAAAGAACAATGATGTATTACCGGTGCGTCACTCTAGCACTACATTGCTCGGCAACGCTTAGACGCTGTCGCAGAGGTATTTCTTCACTGTTACTTCGTTTGAGGTCTCAATGCAAAATCATAGCCAAGATTAATCAAAGTCTATAATAGACCTGGCGTTTCAACATGCAGTTTCGATGGATTTTGAGCTGAATCGTACGCGTTGAGCTCTCTCTGGCAAAATGCAAAAATGATAAGGAATTGCCTTTTTCGCACAACAAGCGATGAATATTTTTTATTATAGTAAACTGCCTAGTTGCATGAAAGCATCACATTTTAATGTATTGGTGTATATTAAAACATGTATTCACCAACTTCTGCACGATACAAACCTCAAACAAGACAAGTGAAATAGATTTAAACTGGTAGTACTACAAGGTTGGTATTGAGTGATCGATAATAAGATGACGTAAAAAACTTTGCCAAGGGATTATTTCAGCGTTTTTCATCAGGTTTGCCTGTTCTTGGGCGCAGAATGTCAAAAAATACGCTTGTTCCATCGAACTTGGAAATTCGGTTCAGCAAAACTGGTGATTTAGCAAACAAAGTGTCCGAGCAATTGTTGTCTTGTTATTGATCACTTAGTAGACTGTTACATTGTGCTTCATTTCAGCACAATCAGGCACGCAACGGCCGACAGGATGCATAAGAGAGCCGCTGCTGTTTTACTTGCGCTGCTCCGCAGCATCATATTGGAATCAATATCTTCCATGAAAGTCCAGAAAGCGATAAAATCCGATCGATAGTTTCGCTTCATAGAAACGGCCGATGAGTCGATGCTTAAGTAGTTTGCGTCCTCAACGTTAAGTGGTTGCCACGATGTATTAGTAGGCGCTATTGAACCGATTTGTTGAATAGTTGACCCAGCAGGCGTTGGATTTCTCAAATTAAAATCTTTGTTTGTGTGCAGATACACAATAATTGCAGTACGTGTTCGTCAGAGGACGAAGCGAAACAAACTTCTAATCAATAAGATCATTCGAGCTGCGCTGTAGAGTTACTTTGAGAATTGAGAGGGAAAATCGGGATTTTCCCCGATAAATTTGATAACATATTGATCTGCATAGCCGTAAAGGTAGGGGTGATTTCTGCAGCGCTGCCAGATGCCCACGGTGATGACGTCTCCGTCCACAGCGGACGGGCTTGAACTATTCATTGGCGTTTTGGAAAAGAGAGCGGCCTGCGTTTGTCAATATTTTTTCTCAAATGAAGCAATTGGCTATTTGATTTATCAAACTCATTAGGGTAATGTGCTAGCTTCGATGTCGGTCGGCTTTGTCGTCTCGTGCTTCACAAGCCAAGGTGCTGGCGTGGATTTACGGGTGCTCTGATGCTGTAGATCGTACATTTTAATCAGGGGAAAGGCTGAACTTAGTTTATCGTCTTCCCTTTGGTGCGACGCGCAATAGCTCTAATAGTACTTGTACCTGAACGGTGAAACGAATCCAAACTAATATGACGTTGTGTAGCATGTAGGCAAGAACTATATATTTGAGATGGTGGGATTTGCCGGTGCGGTTTAACGCTTTCATTGTCTGACCGATAGTCGGCCTACGAATCATGTTACCGTTGACATTTTTAGGCCCACTGATGCACGTCAGTGTGCCTTATGAGACGGGACGTGTGCCTTTACAAAGAAATTTTCACCAAACGAGTTATTTCGGACTGCGTCTAAAATAGTTTCCGTCAAGGGAAAAACAATGACGGTTTTTGTGAGATTTAGGCCGCAAGTGATCGGCATAGCCGAACAGCATCCCGATTTAAACACAAGTAGAATCACCGAGGGCGAAATGCATCCTGCTGGTAACAAAAACTGGCAAGAAATTTCATTTTTTGTCACTTTTTCTATTTTTCATTTTTTTCTCAAAACGGCAGGATGCCTTTCTGGAACATGTTAAGCTGCGCGGAACTTGTTCTCGAGCTTTTTCGAGGGGGTTAAAGGGGAAAAGGGTGGAGTGGGGGTAGAGGGAGGATAGAGAGGGATAAAGGGATAAGGGGGATATAGGGAGGATAGTCGATGTCTGACCCGTTAGCTATCCTTTTGCTTCTGCGCTGGGCGCTCCAGGCAGGATACAAAAACACATGCTGCTGCAAACAATTCTAGGCAGCGTTCTGGAGAATTAAGTGAAAAACTTGGGACATCTTGAAGCATACGGGTATTCCAACCATGTCGACGCAACACACTCGCCATGTCCTTCTTGGCGTTCGCTAACTTTTAATTTTCTGAGGGAGGGATAGAGAGGGATAGTGGGGGATAGAAAGCGACAAGGGGGCAGGAGTATAATTTTCAAGCGAACAGTTGCCATCCTTCTTAAAATCAGGGAGCAAAGAGTTTTTCAGAAATATGCTTAACCCTTGCTCGCTGAACAAGATAGCAGAGGAAACACCAGTTACATTACCAGTTAACTAAACTCCAAAGTGAAATATTAAGAGCGGGCCTAAACTTATTTTATTTTTGTAACTCAAACTAGTAAAAGTTCAAACTAAATATAAACTGAAAAAGACAAATGAAGTTTGTTAAGGTAAGAAATCTGATTGGACACAGTTCTCAGGGTTAAAAAACCAGTTAGCCAAGAGCTCCAGAGCCCGAAAACCGACGTTTCCCACTAAATCAAAATGAGACAATCCAAATTCGCTCCTAGTTTCATGACCGCAGCCCGATCTTGATCCGAGCCGGAACACGATTTTGAGGAAAATTGACAAACAAGGCAACTATAATCAAAATCGTGTTATGAGAGTCAACTATAATCAAATTCGGGTCAAAATCGGGCTCCAATAGGGTTGATAATTTGGACCGGACCCCCAGGGGCCCCCGCCCCACGCCCCCCATGGGGCAAATTTTTAAAAATGCTCCCCATTTACCACGAGCTTCTTACTCAAGAGGTTTTTTCTGGTCGTGGTAAATTTTTTCAGCGAAAATTATCTCCAAGTACCCTAAAAATTGCCCCAAATTACCCCAAAGTTTTCTAAAATTACTCTAAGTTACCCTTTACCCTAAAATTACTCTATTTTTACGTGTGGTCGGAGATAGGGCAAAATGAGGGGAGGGGGCAAATTTTTTGTTCCTCTCCCAATTACCATCCCTAGCTCCGATCATGCAACTAGGGACGAATTCGGAATGCATCTCCTGATTTAGATGAAAATTTAGAGGAAAAAGGCTTTCGGGCTCTGAAGCTGCTCCTTAGCCGGTTTTTTTACCTTGAAAACAGTATTTAATCAGATTCGTATACAACCAGATTCCCTACTCTACACACTTTCCTTGCATTCTGTCCATGTTTTGCCACAAGACTCAAAGCACGAATTTTACCAAAACATGACTGCTGAATGTACTGGAAAGCACTGGAAAAACGACCGTCGCAATCAAAATGAAAAAACTGCTTCGGAGCAGCCCTAGTTATCCTTCGCTACGTCCAAACCCAGCGTTACATTAAAACATCCCAGCGCAGACGTGACTATATGGATTCTACGCTCACGAGTATGTACGATTTCAGAGATGAATGTTGGGGCTTGGTTTCAGCACCTGTAGCAGATGGACGCCCCGAAGTGATCGCCAGTGCGAAATCAATGAAAAAACTGTGCTGTTGCTGCTTGAACTACAGTAGCCAATTAAAGAATTCGCGTATGTAACTGGTGTGTTTTCTGTGAAATAAGCAAAGCATCGTGCAGCTA
>JAQGBB010000075.1:0-29049 GCA_034691745.1 Prismatolaimus dolichurus
CACACACACACACACACACACACACACACACACGGGTCACGGCAATAGAGTCACTGACGTGCGTCAGTGGCCCTAAAAATGGCCGTGTCCACGCGCTGAAGCAGGATATCAGTAGACGGGACGCACGTGTTTGCGCCCATATGACTCGTGCCGATTTTTTCCACTGTTTTCTAAACTAACGATAGCAATCAGTTCATAATGTTCGAACAGCGTTGCGTCTGTGCGGCCGATATTCCAAGGAATAACATTTCGAAGTAATAATATTCCAAAGAAATAAGATTGTGACGCAAAAATCTTATCAGACAAAGTTCACTTCGTGCTCATTTACATATGACGTCACCTGCCGAGGGGAAGAGGGTCGAAAAATTTTTCATGGAAAGTGACGCTACGTGTAAAAGATAGCCTATGTTTACGTGTTAAGCCAGGTGACGGAGGGGAAAGGGGGGGTTGAAAATTTTGAATTTTTAGGTGACGTCATTACAGTTCGATTTTCAATTTCCGGAGTTCGACTCGAAGCTGACGTCAAAATTTTTAGTGTTTTTTCTTTTGACCGAACAAATTAATTTTTGTTTGTTGTAGAGCTATGTGTCATAACACTAATTATTCTAGTGTATCTGCTATGATGGTTTTCACATTTTTGATGTTGGGTTTTATTTATTTATTTTTATTTTATTAATTTTTCGCTACAGAAAAGAGATTGTCACAATGCAAGGATTAGACTTACGTAATCTCAGTCAAATCCATTGAAGCATTCTCGAATTATGCGCAAAAAACTCTATTTTACGTAGAAGTGAACCTATTGACGCGCCCCGTTCAGAGAGTATTAGGCCAATTTTAGCCCGTCAGTGAGCTCGAGCCTGCACTTCGGCCAAGGTGCCTGCAGGAAAAGTTCAGCCCGCTAGCTTGCTTATTTCCAAAGTTATCATGCACACGAGCGGACGACGTGGCGTCAGTGAGTCTAATAATTAACGTATAAAACAATCAATCGATATCATGGATTTTTTGTGCCACGTCCTTACTACCGTCTGTGCGTAGCCGGCCCCTTACAAACTGCTCGAAAAATGCAAGAGTCCACGTTCTTGAACAGAATGTGAATTTGACAAAAAACGACTCGCACGTACGTACGTTCATGATCCGTGAAAACTTTTTTTCTTCATTTTTTTAAACTAACGCTAGACATCTATTCCTAGTGCTCGCACAACGTTGCGTCTTGATGACCGATATTCCAAGGAATAAGATTTCGACGAAATGACATTTTGACGGAAAACCTTACCAGACAAAGTTCGCTTTTTTCCTTATGAACTCTGAAAGCATGCAAGCGTTGCGTTCGAATGGAAGATCCGATAGAAGAAGAGTTTGACGAAAAAAGTACCAAAAGCTGTCCAGACAAGGTTCGAACCGAAGAAATTGCCGCTTATTAAAACAAAACTGCTACATGACATCAGACACCTTTCGTCAGCGGAAGTTCTCTTGGGCTGCCAAAAAACTCAAACGTGCGGACCACAATAATAACAAAGGGAGCCAGCGAAACCGAACATGCATCCTGCCTTATGGAAAAAAACAAACGCCAAAGCATGCATGACGGCAATGACATGGTAATTATAGAGATGGCGAAACGACAAATCCACGGCTTTTGACTTGCGTGTCGCACAGTGCTGTCGTTCACCGAGTATTTAGCAAAAAACAATCGCGTTTGGATACTGCGGAACAGCATGGAACAGTCTGAAACAGCCTGGAACATTCGGGTGTTCCACCATCTGGACATAGGACACAAGGTAGAATACTCTGGACGTCCGCCAAGTTTTGCCGCGGGGGGAGGGCGGGGAATTGGGGAGGAGATTTGGGGAGGGGATTTCCCAAATGTGACAGTCCGCACGAATTCGAATGTGTGCAAATTTCGTGAAGTGTCCGAATTAACAAAATTCGAATTCGCGAAATTTTCCCCAAAAAAATTCCATTCGAAAATCTTCGAGTTTTTCTCAACTTCGAAATAAATTCAAAAAATATTGAATTTTTTCGAATTTATTTCTGTATTTTCGCCGTTTATTTCCTGATACAACATCAGTTTTTTGGACAAAAAGACCAAATTCCGGCTTTTTTTGTTCAACGCTGAGACAAAAATGCTCAAGCAGGGTTCCTAAAATGGCAAGCGTGAAAAAACAAGCAAAATACGTATAAGAAACTGATCATTTGTACTAAAAGTGAAAAAAATCGAAAAATCGATCGAATTCGAAAAAATTCGAAGCTTTTGAAACTTTTTTTGTGAATTCGAATTCGAGTTTGGCGAAGAAATTTGATTCGAAAAAATTCGATTCGAAAATTTCGAATTTGACCTTCAAATGCGTTGCAACACTGCACTAGATGCTCCATCATCTGGACATGGGGCAGATCTACTGGATGTCCGCCAACTTTGTCCGTAGGAATAGGGATATGGGGAATAAGGAATAATCCAAGTCTGACGAGTTAGGCTTCTTTTCTTCCTCGCTGCACTCGTCAAGGCTGCAAGAAGTGGCTCACGCCTATGACGTCTTCGAATGCACAGCAGAGAGAACAGGAAACACGCAAACGCATGAACCGTTCCAAGCGTGAGCACCGCAAGAACAGTGATGAAGAACGCGAGGCAAATGTAGTTCTTCACGAATGCCAACCCGAGAAAAGTCGCCACCGACGACTGCAAGATCGGCCACGCGACCATTCACAGGCCACGTGCGACCGCATCGCCGTCTTGCGCTCGAAAGGCGTGCGCCGCGTGCAGCAGATAGTCGACGCTGAAGCCGACGCTCATCGGTATTGTCACGACAATCGTATGGTCAATGTTCGCGTCGATCGATAATTTCAAGGATGCGACGACGCCCGCCTCGCGGGGAGCAGCAAGTAGGCGACCCAGAACATCGACTTCTGATCTGATGCCATCAGCAGCGAGATCGCGAGGATGGCGAGAATCGCGACGCCTGCTTCCTGCATCACGTTGGCGACCATCGGCTCGATCTGGTCGGCGAGCTGGTCGCGCAGGTTGACGCCGCTCGAGATGCTCGCATTGAGCTCCGGAAAGGCTGCCGTAATCTGGCGCCTCTTGCGCAAGAACACAAGTTGTTCCGCAACCGTACGTGTTCGTGAAACAGACGCGAAAGGCGAACGCCTCGAGAACGCGTTTCGTTCCGTTCATCGCGAAGAGCAGATCGTCCCTCCAGCCGCGCGACGCCGGGACGGCGAGCCACGCGTCGAGCGCGTCGTAGAAATCGTCGTCGGCTTTGTCGGCGTTGAACTCGTCCATCGAGCGAAGAAAGAGTTGGGTCGTTTTCGCGCCCATCGAGTGACCCTCGATGTGCTCGAGCCGGTGGACGAAGAGCCCGAAGTTCGCCATTTGCGAGCGATTATTGAGGTCAGGCGGACGATTCACTACGACGTCGTGCATCTGGTAGTGCATCAGCTACGGCACGACGTTCAGGTAGAAGTTGTAGTGGTAGCTGCCCGTGTTCAGTACACGCAGCGGCGACGCGTTCGCCTTTATCGTCGTGCAGAGCCAGAGGGCGCCGCCGACGTAGAGCAGGTAGAGAACACATAGCGCTACCTCAAATGTTGGTGCCAACAGAACGCGTACGAAGCGGGTGGGAAACTCCGCCAATTGTGGGCGCGTGACCCGCTCGCTCGTCTTAGACGGGTTCCGCACCTCGGCGCGACCACCAAGCGCGAGAACGCCGAGAAAGAACGTCATCTGATAGGCGAACTCGACCGACAGACACACCGGGATGTAGGCGCACAGGACGGCCGCTCCCATGGTACCCTGCGCGAGGGTTGTTTTAACATTGGAATGCACCAGGGTTTCCCGGGGAAGGGATCCCCCGTTTCGACCGCCGAAAAAACGCCCAAAAAAACGGCAAGGTCGGAAAATGCGAAAACCACTAGCAAATATAAGATAATTATTGTGTTATGATAGTCTGCATTTCCAATGGAAGAATGGATTAATTTTGGCAAAAATCAAAAATTTTTTGAAACAAATGTTAAAAAACTGGCCAAAAATGCAAAAAATTGCCAGGATTTGCTTAAAATGACCAAAGATTGTCGGGGGAATAAGGGCACCTCGCTAGCTCACGGGGATGCTCAGAAGATCCCCAATGTGGATCCCCGTGGATTAACAACCCTACCTGTGCGGCGCCGGTCGCGAACGAGATGACGTTTGCCGCGCACGTGACGGAGACGGCGAGGACGCCCGCTCTGGCGACGGCCGAAAGGCGCCTAGAGACCGTATCACAATCGTCCGTCCGATGCCAGTTCTGGATGAGGACGAACATATCGTCGGCGCCGATTGCGGGTACCATGAACGGCATCACGCTCGACGACGCGTGCCAGCCGAGATCGCCGCAGAGGTTGAGCAGACCGACGCCGGCGGTGATCGCGAGGCACGGATTGAGAAGGCCAGCGAGACTGACGAGCGGTTTGTCCGCGGTTCGTCCGCCAGCTGCCCGTGAACGAGGAGCCGACGGTGAATGCGACGAGCGCGGCGATGCTGATCGCGAATAACGGGATAGTCGTCTTGGTGCCCTCGATTTTCGCGTCGAGAAGTGATCGCTTGAAGAAGGAAGGGGAAAAGTTTTTGGCTTTGAATTTTTGCTCAACTTTTTTTTGAATTTTTGGTTTTCGTTTTGTTTTTTTTTCATAGCATTTGAGAGCAATTATATTTTTTCAAAAAATTCCACCGATAAATTGATTGTCAAAATTTAGAATTTATTTTTCTTTATAAAAAATTCAGAAAAAATTGTTTGAAAAGTCCCTAAATTTTTTCTAAAAAATTCATACAAAATTATTTGAAAGCTTGAATTTTCTTCTTTTGTTTTTTATGACTTTTTCAAAAAATTTGGACAAAATATTTTAAGATTTCTTAAAATTTGTTTTTATTTTGTTTTCAAAACATGGACAATTTCGCGCAAGATTTGAGCATGAAAAGAAAAATTAAATGTTTCTAAAGGCATTTTTTCGGATAAAGGAAAAATTCCAAACGCGTTTTCCCTCCAAAACCCTACCTGTAGAACGTGTAGTGAAAGTACTCTCCACCCTCTCGTGCGCTCAGTTCGCCGAAATGGCGTTTGAACACGCATCCGAACGCCCAGAGGGCATCCCTCGCCGCACCGGACGTGTTCGCCGTAACACTCGCCGCAAACACCACCCGTAGTGCGCCAGCGCCATCGATTCTTCCCTGGCGATTCAAACTTTCGTTGTAGAGCACGTTGAGGAGGTTCACGCGGTGCTCGAGATTGGTCGCGACCGGGTAGCGAAGCTTGAGCTCGGCGCTCGCGACGAGCCAGTCGTCCGTGTAGAGGCGAGAGAAAACATCGAAGTTTCGAGTAGTTCTTGCATTCTAGGTCCCACTTAGCACATAGTTCACTAAACGAATACGATTGGCCGGCGTGCGTGGTTGAAACCTGGTCGAGGGAGACGTCATATAAATTTAGAACATGTTCCATATCCTTCCCTTGGAGCATGTTCTTCCGGTCGCGGCGGATTACGATAAGCTCGTAGAAGAACGGGTCGGCGGTGTCGCGAAGGAACGTGTTGAAGATGTGTCCCTCGGTGTCTGATGGGGTGCCCTGCGCGAAGTGAAAGTCGTCGCCCGCTTCGATGTTGAGCTTGCTGAAACCGTAGGCGGGCGCCGCCGTTATGAGCAGGGGAGCGATGATGAATGGGAGAGTATGCTGGCCGACGACGCGCCCGTGATTCCCGAAAGCGGCGCTGATCCACTTCACCGTCTGCTGCATCATTCTGTGCACGATCAGGCAGCTGCACAAGCAGGCATGCCGCAAAAGCACAAATAATATGAATAAATAAATAAATCTGAAATTAAAAAATAGCAGTTATTAGCGAAGGTAATCGATAGGGTCGACCCGCATCATTTAGACTTCCATTTCTGGTTCGCTAAAATATCCTGTCTGTCGATTCAAAGTTTTTTGCATCTTGACGACGACGAGCGAAAAAGTAAGAGAGCAAAACCGGTCACATTTTGATTCTCTCCCCTGTCTCTTCCTCTATCCGTCCCCCGCAAACCAAAGTTAGCGGACGCCCTGAGGCTATTGCTACTACAGTATGTCCTACGTCCAGATTGTGGAACACCTGGTGTTCTAGAGTATTCCGTATTGTTCCTGAGTGTTCCAGAACAACCGAATGTTTTTTGTGTCGGCACGATGCCTTTTTGGCTTTGCCGATTTACAGTACTTGTTTGTGTCTGTTCGGCTTATTTGCCGGCGTCACATTTACCGCTTGCCAGACGTTCTTTCTTCCGTCGCGCGCAGCCGACGTCATTCTTATGGCGCGTATAATTATTTTGCAGGTTGTATTTCTTCTTGCAACGCTGTCTGATTTAAAGCGGTTATTTTTCTAACATCCTGTCTTCGTTCACCGACAACTAAATTGTTTGGTAAAAACCTTTTACAGGTAGCCCCCTTTCTACACGCTTACGACAACTGTACACCTTCGCGATTGGGCCTTGATCCAATTTTCCGCCTGGGCCAAATATGTCCTAAATCGACATGCAATTTTTGTACTCTTCTGGAAGACCCTGGAACACAAGACGAGTCTGGAACACACAGAACATCGTGCATTATGATCCTCTTGACGTCAGCTAACTTTCGATTTTTCGAGGGGGCAAAGAAGGGAAGAGGGGAGCAAAGCGGGGAAGATGCCTGACCAGTAAGCATTTTTTGTTGCTCGCTATGCTCGCTTGCCGGATGCAATAAAAGGGTAATAATTTTTTTCGTTTGCGTAAATAATGAAAATTTCTGTGTCAGATGAGGGACACGCGAATGTCGCGAACAAACGTTTATGGTGCAAGCGTCGGTTGACGTTTAGGCACAGACCAGACCGCAAGGGCGCTAAAACTCACACAATTGGGCAAGTGTGATTGTCGCGTCAGACAAGGAACCTTTTCGAAATAACTTACTGTACTTTTACTTTCCGCCTTGTTATTTTTGCGCGTGTTTGATTGATTTTAATTTTCCAGATTCTCGCGACAGCATGCGCTTCAATGGCGTTGGGACCGCCCGGTGGAAAAAGTGGGCCGCCCTGTGCATTCTTCTCTTATTTCCCACCCTTTTTCTAATCGTCTACAGCCCCGCCTCCTCGGTCGGCTACGACGGCTACGCCGAACCCACCGACGACTTTATCGCCGACTGGTCACAGGACGATCCCCGCCTCTGGCGCCACATCCACTTGAACTATGTAGAAGCGCCCGCCGCGCGACACACGCCCTACAACCTCCTGAACCCCAGTCTAACCGACTTTTCCGAGCGACGTCAATCCTCGGTGGTCGCTGAGCTCTTCAAGGACCCGCGCGCACCGGGCTTCTTCTTCGAGGCCGGCGGCTACGACGGCGAGACGCGTTCGAACTCGCTCTACTTTGAGCGCACGCTCAACTGGACGGGCGTCCTCGTGGAGCCCGACTTCGCGAACCTCGTCGAGCTGCGAGCGAAGAGGCGCAAGGCGTTCGTCGTCCGCGCGTGTCTCGACGGGAGCACCAGACCGGTGAAGATGGAGCTCGCAGGTAATGTGCTGAAGGAAAGCATTTGGAGGGTTTTTTTTTGCCGCCCGGAGTTTTATTTTTAGGCCCACTGACGAAGTCGGTTGGCCTTGTGCGTTGTCCGTCTGTCTGTGTGTAGGCACGATAGCGCGCATAAGAAGCACGGTAGCGAGCTGAAATTTTGTAGAAGGTACCTTGGGCAAAACCTAGGCTCAAGTTCGAAAATGGGCCAAATCGAGCAGCTATTGCGGTACCACGACTCAAAAGAAGACCCCACGTACGACCCTATTATTACAATGACGTTGTTCTCTCCGGGAGTTCTCTTTGAAGTAAAGCAGTCTTCCTTTGTTATCAATGGTGAATGGTTCAAACAACGGTAGATTGACCTTATTTGACTGCACGATTTTCGCTGCAAATGCTTATACAGAAGTACGTTTCTTGATCTACGTTTCAGGTCCACTGACACACGCGGCGTCAGTGGGTCTCGAAGATAAGTACGTCCGATTTGTCGTTTTACTTTCGGGACCCTCGAGGTTTTTTCCCTTTCCTTCCGCCCTCATCGGTGTTTTCCCTTGCCTTTCGAAAAAGCCTGAAGGAAACATAGTTCGGGATAGTTTTTCCAGTTTTTCTTGCGAAAATTTATAAATCAACGTGGTTTTGTTTCTATATGTGCAATGCGCGAAATTTATAAAATATCGACGAGAAAATAGAAATTTTTTGAAACAAGAAAAAGTTAAGGGAAAGTAAAAAAATAGAAAATGAAAAGTAGTCAGTGAAAACTGTGTTCAAAACGCTACTCGCAGGAGCAGCCGATGTGGGCACGTTCGAGAAGAATATGGGCTTCGCGCGTCGTGTGTTCACACGCATGTGGCGACCCTACGTCGTGACGAGGGTGTGGTGCTTCCCTATCTACGCGATTCTGGCGGCGCTGAATCAGACCGCCGTCGACTTCATGACTCTCGATCTCGAGGGTGGCGAGCTGGACGTTCTCCTATCGATCCCGTTTGATAGGCTCGACGTGAAGGTGTTCCAGATTGAGTACATGGCCTTCAACGGAATCTACTGGGACTGGGACACGTCGATCGCGCGACGGGCTAAGTTGCGCGAGTTCTTCGCGAAGCGCGTGCCGCGGTACACAGAGTACGCGAGCGTGTACCTCGATATGATCTTCGTTCGGAGTGATCACCTGGCGCGCGTTCGTGCGAGCGGCGAAGGCTCGAAGCAAACAGCTGTACTTGATAGATGAATTGTGCGAATCGGTTTCTACGTTGTGATCTATTACGCCTCTAGCATGTAAATCAACTTGCTTTTCCCTGGATGTTTTTGAAGATCGTGTACTATGTGGCTCTATGGAGGAGATCGTATGTCGTGTCACTGAGAACATTTGCTGCAGATAACCCGAATTAAGATGACGAGTACCCGAGTACAGTACTCTAAATCAGGGCTAGGCAAACTTTTCGGACTTAGGGCCAATTTTTTAACCTGCGACCTCTGTCGAGGCCAAGCATGCCGACAAAAATGAGCACACTAACCATAACGTGTTAAGTAGTTTGCATTCCGTGAGCGAAGCAAGCGGAAAATTTTTTCGGCTTTCACAAGTTCTTATCGCTTTTTGTGAAGCTAATTGTTAAAATATGCCGCAAGCGAAGCGAGCGGCAAAAATGTTCAGATTAAAAGTGAAAAGATCTTGGGGCCAAGCCCAAGGCCAAGTATGGCCTTAGGGGCCGAGTTTGACTAGCCCTGCTTTAAAGAGTCAAGTAGGTTTACCAAAATTTGTAAAACAAACTGCACAAGTAATACTTTGTCTACGCAGTCGTGTAGTAGCTCGTTTTGCTCCCCAAAGCATGGAGGGTGTAATGGTCGTATGTGTTTGAGCAGAAAGTTGCCGAATACAGTTACCTGTTGGCATTTATCAGTTTGCGTGCGATTTCTGCAGGAAACTACGTAAACTTTCAATGCGTGAAATAACTGTTTTCGGCAACTTTCTGCTCAAACACATACGACCATTACACCCTCCATGCTTTGAGGAGCAAAACGAGCTATTACACGACTGCGTAGACAAAGTATTATTTGCGCAGTTTGTTTTACAAATTTCACTAAAATTACCTACTTGACCCTTTAAATAACCGAGCCTAAAGCTGGCTAAAAATTTAAGCTTTCGCCATGACGTCATATGTGCGCGTCTCACATGCCGCTCACCGGTGTCACCAGCGTTTGCCATGCATGCGAAACTTTTACAGATTCCCTGCCCACTATTGCGCACGTGCAAAGCGTAACTTAGTCGTTATGCGTAATTTTAAAATTACTAGTGCGTTTTTCATTGCTGTCTGCACTGTGTTTCACGAGTCGCACTTTATGAAATATGTCTAGTCACATGCTTTCGATCGAAATTTTCGGTGAAATAAATTACTCACCCCGGAGCCACACGAGGTCAAAGACACAGACAAAATTTTCTGGCCGCTCGCCTACGACGGCGTCAGTGTCAGATATGTAGTCTTTAACAAGCTGCGTGCGTTCGTCCGTCCGTAAACACTATAACTTTCGAAATAATGCACTAGCGGGCTGCATTTTGTAAATTTCCGCAACTAAAATGCTTGGTTCAAGTTCGAGGACGGGTGCTTCAGCTTTCTTCGTTCGGAAACAGCATTTGAAAAAGTGGAACACGCTAGGCTAACAATCACCCCAGGGGCTCGGGTTAGAATTCCCTTATGTCCGATATACTTTTTGCATTTTTTTCTGTTATTGCAAAAGCTTGGAAACATCAAGTTTGACGTTGACAGCTGATTTCAGGATGCAGAATCCTCTTCTCAAAGTGAGTAGGCCTCGGGGATTAGCTATCCAACTTGATTTTACCTCTTTTCCATGATCATATATGAACAGCCATCTTTCGCAGTAACGTCGGTTTTGACTTACCCCCACCCGCCGCTGCCCTATAGCTGACTTCAACTGTATCAAATATGTACAGTCCCATAAAGCGGACGGGAGTTTTCAACATGTTCCCGTCAGGGATGTTGAACACAAAAGACGTTTAGCCGAGAGAAGGACGACGGGTTTGAAAATTAAGTCTGCTGATATAACGGTACGCGGACATAAGCAAATTTTGCGGACAAGGGGAGGTCAGAAAATTAAATGTTTTGCTGATTGCTTTTAGGGACACGCCCTGTTCAAATGTGTTCCAGACTGCTCCGCTGTGCTGCAGCTTGTTCCAGGGGTTCTTCAGAACCTTCCGTATAATCTTTTGAACGTGTATGTTTTGCTATTTAGCATTCGATGCTATTCTGGGCCTTGCGAAATCCCCTTATTACACAGCGTCGTTTGCTTGACCAACTTTGTCGCAAGGGCGTCGACCAGAAAAGGTTAAGTATTTTAACAATTAGTAAACACTACCGTCTTTTTTCTTTTTCTCAAAACTGCCTCTGGGCGTCTGGGCCCAAAACGCACAGAGAGACGACGTATTGTTTATCACATAATAGTGAGAACAAGTTTGCAAAGAACGCTTTTTTATCGCCGAAATCGCGAAAAAAAAAACAAAGACAGCACCAGGCGACATTGTCAGAAACGTTTTGCCGCATGATGCACATCAATTGACAAATAAGAATAGACCGGAAATATAGTACATCGAAGCGTCCTTCTCGACTTGCGTAGAAAGAGCGTTGTTCCGTAGAACATAGATTCTGACCAGAGAAAAAATCAGATCGGCAGTACAATGATTTGCGCCTTAGAAGGATCGGCAAAGCCGAAGTACATGCTGACTGAATTTGCAGAAAAGAAAACGAACACAAATGAGATTTTGGAAAATTTTCGAAAACATGTTCTCGAACACGTTGCGGAACATATTCTGAAACAATTTGGAACACTTATGAACAGTCAAATGTTCAACCATCCATCTGGACGCTGTATTTTTGTTGGCAGCAAACCTTTCTGGAGCATGTTTTATGAAATGTTCTCCAACACCGTAGCATACGTTGGAACACTTTTAAAGTGCTTTCAGAACAATGACGGGATAGCCGTCGTCTGACCGCAAAGCGATCCGTTTGTTTCGCAGTTCGAGCTCCAGTCAGGATACAGACCCGTTTAGGACAGTTTGAGGAATGTGTGACAGATCTAGGAAGCATGTTCGACCTTTTTCGCCGCTCGTCGCTGCTCGCCCGTCGATGACTGCTTCTTCGTCGCCACCGTCGTTGTCGCCGGCCGTTTCCTTTGCCGCACGTTCTTCTTCGCCGATGCTCTCCGATTGGTTTGAACTGCCGCCTGCCGCGAGCTATCGCGCGCCCGCTTCACGAACATCTCCTCGTCGACCTGTAGGTCGGCATCGATCGTGAGATAGCCGTCGAAGAATGTCAGGCTCGGCGCGATCAGCCGCTCGCCGTTGATGTCGCCGACGACGAGGCCCGTCTTGAACATCTGATTGACCTTCTCCTGGACGTAGGCCATCAGGAACTTGCCCTCCTCGGTGATCAGCTTCGCCGTCGACTTTGCTCCGCCGAGCGTCGTCGAAATCAGGGAGAGCCGTTGGTCGCGCACGTGGATGCTTCCGAAGAGACGTGATTGGTTGAGCCGAAGGGTCATCTCGACGACCATCGAGACGTTCGCGATAATCCACGCTTCGTTCTTCGATGTGGGCGATTTCATTGGGCGTCCGCTGACGACCAGCCGTCCGTCGACTCGTCGGACGACCATGCCCGGCTCTATCTTGTAGTAGGACGGGGTAGCGCTCTCGAGTTTCACCTCGACCACGCTATGCGGATAGCGCGCGGCCGCATCGGGGAAGAGATTCCCGAAGCACATCGCGTCCTCCTGACCGCACGTAGTTCTAAGCGATGCCGCTTGCGACGGTGCGATTCGATCGTTTAGCTCGAGTGCCGCATCGCCGCCGGCTTGCTCCGCGTAGACGGACGAGTCGAGAACGTAATCGGCGACCTGCATGAAGCATAAAGTAAAACTTTACAAGACGAAATTTTTTGAAAATTTTACACCAAGGGACAATGTGAATTTTTAGGATGAGACTGCAAAATTTGGAGCAAAAAATGCAAATATTTAGAAAAAGTGAATTTTTAGAAAATTTTGAAATTCCCGCCAAAAAACTTAATTTTTGTCACATTTTTCTTAAAAAATATCAAAAATTTCAGCAAGTTTTTTAAATGTTCAGTTTTTCATTTTTTTTCTCCGTTTTGGCCAGAAGAAGCAGTAAGCCCATTCTGGACCTACCCACTCCCTAATGACTGACTGACCTGAATCTGCAGCATCCGGCCGCTTCGTGGGAACGGCGGCATCGGCTTCGCGAAGAATGGCGTTCCGCCGCGCCCGAGAAAGGACACCTCGCCGTGATGCCAGTTCTCGATCGCATCGGCGCTGACGATCGGGTCGGCGACGAGGCGGCTATCGAGGCTCTCGTTGGACGCCACCGCCGACATGAACGTGAAGAGATCGCTAAAGGCCGCCGCATCTTCCGGATCGAGATCGGCCGACTTTTCCGGGAGGTGAAGGAAGAACGGAAGGTAGAGGGCGCTGAGGTTCGAGAATTTGCGAAAATGCTCCGTCAGGAGCGTTTCCATGCTATGCGAGTAGCGATTGAAGAGCGCCGAGGCGATCGCCTGCTGAAGACGCTTCGAGGGTTGACCCTTTGCGTTTGAACTATTGATCGCGATTCGATCAAACGTGAGCGTTCGACTATCGTGCGGAAAGTAGACGAGCTGGAGTTCGTTCCGAGTCGAGCGACTGAGGCCGAGAACGGTCTCAAACTCAAGATTCGTCGACTGGACAAAAGCCGTTCCGTGGGTGGAATGCTTGTTCTTCCCGTCGACCGTCTCGAATTGGAGTGTTCCGGCGAAGTGGAGATCGCGAACGCGAATTTTTATCTCATGCGGTGGAACAAGCTTACTCGAAGCTTGTGCTTGCGCACCCGCGCGGGTGTCGAAGTTCCAGACGCGAATCGTGCCCTTCTCGTCCGTCCGCGTTGCGTCCATCTTTAGCATCGGCTGGCTGAGCGTCGCCGCCGAGCAAGCGCGGACAAGCTGCTCGATGGCGGCTTTCGAGACACGGACGCGGATGCCGGGATTCTCAGCGCGGCCGTTCTTGAGGTCGGGAATGGCGATGACGATTACGCAAAGGAGGGCGAGAATATAGCAGGTGGAGAGAGCTACGGAAGACATCTTTGATGAACCTGTGAGACTGTTTTCTTGAACGCTTTTTAGGCAAATTTGGCGTTAATTTTTTTCTTTTCGTCGCCGGCGCGATGATTGTTATTTTGATGAGCACTACTCTACCAGTTTTGGACGAGTAACAAAATTCCGACGACGCACATGACGGAGCGTCGAAACAAGAGATCTTTTCTCAAGTAAAATGCAAAAACGGCACAATAGACTTTTTAGAGAAAAGAAGAGGCTCATGATTAGGTGAAGAAGACTGGGCGTATACGTTTGCAGGCGGCGCCAGGAGAGATGCAGGCGTCTAGAAATTTAAACTGCTGATAAAAAGTGAAAGTTTTCGCGAAGATGGCAACTTCTGTGATTAATGCTCAAACGAGCGGAACAAATGCGCAATGTGCGGTCAAACGCGAGATAGAGGCACTTGGCTCGCTTCATTGGCTCTTTTCTTTCTGGAATGTCGCCACATTTTTTACTTTTGCGTGCTGAGAAAGAAGAGCGGTGAAGAAGAACGATGAAGTTTGGGCTCTGCCATTGGATTTGAAGTTGGATTCGATGTTTTTATGTTCATTCGGCCCGGGGGGTTACCACCCATGATGTGTTTTTCGATCTGCGCCCCGGTGGTAATGCCTCATTGCCCCGGAGGTAATAACCGCCTACCAGGCACTGGGGTGTTAATATCCACAACCCTTAGAGGATTTTGTTGAACCCTAGAAGCGCAGATCGAAACACACCGCATGTGGTCAATCCCCTAAAGAGTAACTTACGGAGCTGGATGAAGCTAAAAACCATCCATCTGACTGGATAATATGTGCCCGAAGTATGGACCTAGTTCGCACCTGAGCAAGAAGCTAAAACCTGAGTTTTTTATCCGAACCCGAAATCGAGCGTTGAAATTTTTGGGTACATTTCAGCTGCAGCAACGCATCTAATGAGCACTTATATAGAATGGGACATACTTTGTAGTGTCTGTGCAAAAGCGTCTAGCATGCTTGTTCACATTCACATCTAGCACGCTGGAATACGAGTTGTCTGTCTTTTAGCAATTTAGCTTCAGAAAACTTTTCCTCGCTTAGAAATTTTTTTCCGCTGCCTAGCAATTTTTTTCTTGTCGCCCGGCTTTTTCTTTTCGGCCCGAATTTTATGCAGTGACCACTGCAAAGACCAATGGTAGCAATCGGTTACTCACGTGACACATCATGTGATCAAATTAACCATAGCACCGTAACAAATGCACGCCCACTATGCGCGGCAATAACAGTGGTATCCCTGTGGCTGTTAAAGCTTGCACGTATTGTGTTGAACTCAGAGTAAAATGCAATGCATTTTTGGCACGACGTCACATGACCGGCGCAAGAAGACTTAGAACGCCTGCCATTCGTCAGTTCTGGGCGTCAAAAAAAACCTGGGTGACAAAAAAATTCCTAGGCGACATGAAAAATTGCTGGGCGACAGAAAAAAATTCCGGGTCGATTTAGCTCACCTAGTCGGGCGAGCTAATGACGTTTCTCACCATTTTCATTACTTATATAGTGTTTCTGCTATCGGCGTTGCCATAGCAACCGTGGTCATGCGTTGTCATAGCAACCGCCCTGCAAGGGTAGACTTTCTTGCGTCACGCTTGAGGGGGCGTATCACAATCAGTGTAAAACAATAGGGGTTCGTGTCGTAATCAGCGTGTGAATTTTTCAAAGTAACAGAGTCGAACTATGTCAGTCTGTCGCAAAGTCACACCAACGTGTGGAAAAAATTCACAAGCCGACAATGTCGACAATGCCAACGTGTGGAAAAATCACACAAAGCACAGAACTGTGCCAGCGGCACCGACAACGCTTGTTGTACGTAAGCTTGCTTCACATGGTGAACTTATGCGCGTGGATAGGCCAGCGGCTGTTTGTCGGTGTTCACGTCTGGTAGTCCGTCTTTTGGTTGGTAAAACGTTTGCATCAACAAGCCTCGTTGGAGCAATCGTCGCGATGTTTTACTATAAAGGTAAACTGCTTTCTAGTAGCTGGCTACATAGCAGGCTTCTGCACGTTAGCGACTGATAGGAATTAAGCTAGCCTGTTTCAAACAGTGTGCTTTACGTATTGCGACAATCTCTGCGTGTCCTTTTATGCGCATGCTAACTACGCTACACTTGTGAAGCAAAATACCTGTTCAGCCTTTGCGTCAAGGTCATCCAAACTGCTGGCCACTGGCCGAAAGCTCGATTTGAAGTGGCCAAAAGGGCCATCGGCCAAAAAATAAGCCAAGACCGAGTAGCTGCCGGGCTGAAAAAAGCAGTCAAGGTAAAGCAAAAGCCGAGAAGGAAATCACCGAAATTTTTCGCCGCTCGCTTCGCTCGCGGACTCTTTTTCTATGCTTGTTCAAACTTTGCGAGAGTACCGCTGTTCAACGTTTTCTAAAAAAAAATTGAAAATTTCGCTGACGGCAGGTAAAACTTGTACTCAAAACTGGATAGCTCACAGGTCTGAACTTCCCAGGAGCGCGCCGAGGGCTTGCATTTTTTAGTGCCGAGACCACGTAGGTCCCAGGGAACGATTCCTGTGGCAAAGTTTATGTATGGGCTTCTATACACACAGTTTTTTGCCGAAAACTAGTCAAAATTGCGAAAAAAATTTCCCCTTGCTTTGCTGGGAGACAGTTTTATCAATTTTTTACTAACGTAAAATTTTTAAAAAATTTTCGCCACCGAAATAGCATAGAATTGCAGCGCCCGACTTCAAATCTGTCCTCTTTTTGCGCCCCCATGTTCCCACACAGAGTTATAAACCGCCAAACTTTTATGACCCTTAAAAGTGGCCAAATTTGGCGTGTCAGTTCAAAATATGGCTAACAGGATGCCGCAAAAGTTTGGATGCCCCTGGCCGTAGTCATTCAACAGCGTTCGGGTTTGCGTTTGGCGACGTCTACTGCTGAAGGCTAAGCCATGAAGACCGAAAACGTCGCGTCAGCGCAGGTGACATACTGTTTTGTGGTGTAACAAGCGATGTGAGCAGCCTATCCACTCCAGAGATCCACACGGGTCGTCGACGTTCGCGTCTTTCCTCGAGTTTCCATGTTCGACGCTCCCGCTACCATAGCGGCGTCGGGTCTGAAGCCGCACCAACGCGTGACGCTCACCAGCTGCGTCAGCAACGGAGACGATAGATTCGGTGCTGTGGCGCACTACGTTGCGAGTCAGTCTGGCACCATCGATTGCTCTCGTGATGTGTCAGTGGGTGGAAGCTATCACGGTGTGTCTGACTAAATTATCGATTTTTTATCTGTAAATGCGTTGAGATCTGCGAACTTTTGGTTCAGGGCTTGAACCGATGGGACTCTTCTGGTTTCTCACGCCTTTGCCCGGTCAACGGGCTGGCCTGCGGCTAATGCCTAAGCACCTCGCGAAGCCGATGTGCTATCAGTTTCGCATGTTCGACGGCCATGTTCCCGACCCATGGACGGCGCCGCCGGACACCGTTCTTGCGTCGTTCGAATGCGAACGCGTCATTCTCGCACCGTTTGTGGAACGAATTGAAGTACGCGAGGGTCGACTCCGCGGCGCGCTCTTGTTGCCAAAAAGTGTGTTAAAAATTGTGACGCCTGGTTTCACTGTTCTTTCTGCTCCCATCTTCCACCATAATAACGTTCTAGATGTACGAACGCCACTACCGGCGGTTGTCGACCTCTACGGAACAGCCGGCGGGCTGGTCGAATATCGCGCCGCGCTTCTCGCTTCGCACGGGTTTGCCGTGCTCGCGTTAGCCTATTTTGGGTTTGACGACCTCCCGGACGGTTGGCCTCAGCCCGAGGTTGAGTACTTTGAAGTGAGCCCCAACGTTTAGCGTTTTCGTCCTGGGCTGCAAACGATGCTAAGAGAACGATTTTTGCCTATAGGCAGCGGTTCGCTGGCTTTCGAAGCACCCGAGGGTCATTCCGGGACACGTGGGCATGATCGGCATCTCGTTAGGCGCCGACCTTTGTTTGGCAACCGCCGTAGTTTGCCCTGAAGTATTGGGCATACTGTACTGTAGTTTAGCTAAAATCCCTCCGAGCTTGTTCGATATTGCAGGTTTCCGCTGTAGTCTTCGTCAACGGCTTCCATCGTCAGCAAGCGTTCACGCCGATAAACTACCGCGGCGCGCCGATGATGGAGGTGCCTCCGATGATGGCGTCAGAGCTGAGCCCGGAGCTTTCCGACGACGGTGTCTTTTACTTTGCGAAAACGCAGAAGCGCATCACGGAAGCGGATTTGGAGCTTGCCTACAGGGTAAATCCACCGTGCAGAGGACAGGGCACACATGTATGACGTCACGTTTCGAAAGGGCCAGGGCCCCAAAGTGGCCCTCGTGTTCTCGGAGAGAGAAAAATTACGTCATGCATGTGCATCTCTAACCTGCAGGCGTGAAAGAGCTCAATCAGCACTGTCATTTGTTTCAGCTTGAAAAATCGTCAGCTCAATTTCTCTTTCTTTGTGGCGACGACGACCAATCGACGCCTGCGGTAAGTTTGACATTACTGGCTCAGTTTCGGGCAGCATGTCGAACAAATTGGCATCACTCAGACTTCCTTGTTAAACTGCTAATTGTGTTCCTTCCTTTGAGGTGGACAGCGGCCAGCTGCTCGTGTCACGCCTTAGGCGTGCGGGCAAGGGCGACAAGTGTGAGCTCGTCATCTACCCCAAGTGTGGTCATCTTGTTGAACCGCCGTACATCCCTCCATGTCGGACGTCGTTTCATAAAGTTGTAGGTGCGCCAGAAGCGGTGAAATTTATGAGCATGAATGGCTTGGACGTCTACGACTGCTTCCAACGTGAGCTGCACTCTGCCTATTCTAGGTGGAATAGTGTGCTGGGGTGGCGAGTCCAGCAGCCAAGCACGCGCGCAAGGTGATTTTTGGCAACGCACGATTGACCATTTCCGCCGCTATGCCGGTGAACCGCCGGCAGAATTTAAGCGCGACGGTCTTGTGGCGAAACTGTGATATTACTATTGGACTTGCGGAAGAGGAGTCACCACGTGTGACGTCACATCTGGAAGTGGTACCGTGCGGATCTGACCGAAAGGGACGTCACGTGTAAAGTATGATGCACGGGGACGAAGTCATTCCAATCGCAGTTGGTTCGGAATAAAATTATGGTTTGCTTTTTAAAAAACTACATTGAAAGGAAGCATTAGTAGAAGTCTGTTTCTTAATTTAAAAAATTAAATTTTTAAAACATTTTATTTTGATTCATTTTTTATGCCTATAAAAATCATTCCATTTTTTAATTGCCTTCCTTGTGAAACCGTCCACCGGCACGGTATGTTCGTCAAAGTAAACAAAGAGTTTCCTTGGTGCATAACGACGGAACGCATCGTGACACAATCCAGTTCAACTGTATTTTGGCTGACGAAGTAGACCTGATATGAACTGACGCGAAGACGGAAGTTGTCGACCGTGTCGTTCACTCAGGGGCGTAGGAAGGAACGCGCCGCTTTTTTCTAAGCAGCAATGAACTCGGCCACCTTTCGAATGTCATCAAAATTTCGACTGTCATCTCACCACGCGCCTGGCTAGTCCCGAAGGACATATTTGGCTTCTTGCTCTCACGCCCATGTTTGCAGTCACATGCACAAGTAATCAAGGGGCTTCAAACTATTCAGATATTCCGCGCCTTTAGAAGTCTTTGGAAATTTTTAAAATTTTGTTTGAAAATTTAAAAAAATAAATAAAAATGTGAAAAATGGCAAATCAAAAATTTTGAAAATCGAAAATTCTGAAGTATAAAAATCAGAAATAACTCACGATAATTGCGTCGAATTAGAATTCTGTCAACGCCTCTGGATCTGCAGGTCTCATTTTTAAAACACGCAGCAGATCAAAAATACTTTTATTACGCACTGTTCAAAAAGTACAAAAGTGAAGTAATTTTTTGTCAACTGCAAAATTATGAAGCTTCTTTGCGTGGTTGTACTTCTTGGAATTGTCGCCGTTCATAAGGCGGTCGCGAAGTGTGAGGGCGACGCTAGCAGCGGCGAAGAAGCAGCTACGACACCAGCCACAGCCGTCGTTCAAAAGTCGCCGAACGAAGTGAATTCGCCGATCCGGCGATCGAAACGCCAAGCACGCAGAGGTGAACGAGAACGCGGAGGATTCGAGAATCGAGGCTTCGGCGGCGGGGAACGTCGAGGAGGCTTTGAAAATCGAGGCTTCGGCGGTGACGAGCGAGGTGGATTCGAGAATCGTCGTCGTGGATTTGAAAATCGAGGCTTTGGCGGCGGGGAGCGCCGAGGCTTCGAAAATCGTGGTTTTGGCGGTGGAGAACGGCGTGGATTTGAAAATCGGGGCTTCGGCGGCGGGGAGCGCGGCGTGAATCGAGGTTTCGGCGGCGGCAGAGAACGCGGAGGTTAAGCCGCGACGAAAGTGACAATGAAACGAATCATTAATACAAGTGAAGCGGCAAAGACGAAACGCATTCTGCATAAACAAAAAAACACGTATGGGCAATTTTTGTAGTATTCTGGAACACCCGGGAACAGTCTGGCACACCCTGTAACAGCCTGGAACATTCAGGCATTCCATAATATCGATGCGGGATATATTGTATTAGCGTCTACTCCACGTCCGCCAAGAAAAAAATCGCACAGGCAATTTTTCAGTGTTCTGGAACACTCTGCAACAGTATGGAACACCAAGGAACAACCTGGAACACATAGAACATAGTGCACTATGATTCTCTTGACGTCCGATAACTTTTGATTTTTCGAAGGGAATAGAGGGGGATATTGGGGATAGAGAACGAGATAATCCACCTCTGACCAGAAGGCATCTTTCTTGTTGTAATTGACTACGTTCGCTTGCCTGATGCAAGAAGTAGACAAATTTTGCAGAACGCTGAACTTCAAGACTTGACTTTTATATTTTACTTGACGCTGACGTTTGTACTGTTACTTTTTAATTTTTTTCATCTAATATGGAGACTACTAAAATATTCTCACGAACTTGAAGTTTTCTTCAGTTCTTTACTATTTACTATGCCATTTCAGAGACGCAGCGGTAAAGTGAAGACCTCAAATTCAGGACAATACTTTTAATTCCTGAATGTGATTTCAGAATCTTTGAAAAGTGCTCTCGAATATCAGCACATAAATGGCGGTCTGCTGTCGCCATAGCTGCCTAGTCATGCAGATCCGCCAGCCGTAATTGGTTCCAGTTAGCACAGCCTAGCAAGCGCATAAAATTGAAACTATACGCTGTGCGCATAATAAAAGTTATAAGCAAGCTAAATCGTTTGATAAATCACGGGCACGTAGTTTTGACATCTAAGCAAACTTGCAAAAATTCCAGCCTAATTGCGAAACTTGAGTACTCGTTCGCGCAAAAAATATGGCGGAACGACTTAGAGCTTTGATAAGCTGTAGTTCCGTGCGAAATACGTAGTTTTGTATTCAATAATACGTCGACATCAAAAGTTCGCCACCACTCCGCAAAAATTTATTGCAATATTTTCTAAAATAACCAACGTAAAATTTCACCATTTTTTCGAGAAGTCTGCCACTGCATCATGTCCATCAAAAAGCTGGCCATCGAAAAATACATTGAAAAATTTTCGATTACTACCGTAATCCGCGTCTTCGACTTCATCTGGACGTCCGCCTTTCTCGTCGAACGAATCTTCTGGATCGTCGTTCTCTTCCTCTTCACGCTAGCGACAGCATGTAGCGTCGTCGAATCAGTCAAAACCTTCATCTCCGAACCAACCGCCAGCCAGGTTAGATATATCTCAAACGCGACGAACGGGCTCCGCTTCGGCGACGCCGTCATCTGTTTGCATATGCTCGACGACAGCTTGTTGAAAGTTTACGAGCCACAAGTTGATGACGTTATCAAAGAAATCGTCGAAGAGCAAGGCTTTTCAAAAATTTTGAGGGAAAGCTCGATACAATTCACGCACTCGAAGGTCATCGAGCAAACTTGAGAGGTTCGCTCTTTCAAGTCAAAGCCATATGCGGCCCTCTACCACTCATTCGAACCGCTAAATTTCGACGTTTTCACCCCAAACGAAGTCACTCTTTTGGCTCTCTCGACGGCGATGTTCTCCCGGCTAATCGATATCGAAACTGACCCGAAACCCTTCTACTCTCACTGGCTGTCGCCGTCAATCGAAAAGCTCTACCAAGCCTTCATTCGCAAAGGGACGAACTTCGACGAACTTTTCAATCTAACCGTCGAGATGACCTGCGTGTTCTTCCAGATCCGCGTCGTTCGAGCGCGCTACATCGACGATGCGAGCACAGAATACACCGCCTACAAACTCTGCAAGCGCTCGAATCCGATAGCTACTTCGGGGGTTATGGTAAATCTGAAGCTATCTGTTATCGATTTTCGCGCTCGGGTGAAGAATCGTCGCTGATCTTCGAGTCGCCGTTCGATTCCCTGCTCATATCGATCCATCCAGAAACTCTATACAAAGACGCAACCGTAGAACTAAAGTATCTATCGATCGATATGGCCGGAGCGTACGCTCCAGAGCAGCAGCCGTTCGCGGCGCGGTTCAACGCGAAGCAAAACCGTCGAATTTGTTCTCGATACTATTAATGTCGACGTGAATCTTCGACGCCGACGATGCGCGTACCAAAGCTTGCGAGAAGGAACGTTTCAGGTATAAAGCAGGTCAGACTCTTAAACCGAGCTCTAGGTTTTAGAACCGAACTTAAACCCTTGACCCGAACCGAACGCAAATCCGAACCGTAGAAATTTTCCCGAACCCGACCTCTACTTTCAAGACTGCATTTACTGGTGTTGGCTCGAGTCGATCCTTGAAGCTTGTGCATGCATGCCGGTTTTTCGAGCGTTCGCCACGCCGTTCAGAACGCTCAAAACGCCTATCTACAACATTAGCTGCGCAACCGTTCTCGGTGATAATTCTCCGCCCTCCAACAACTGTGCGCTGGCGCTCGCCGCAGGCTACAAGCGAGAGAACTGTTCCTATCAGGCGTGCCGACCGAACTGCGATACGCTCCTCTTTAGCAACATCGTCCGCCCTTCCGGATCGTCGCTCGTCGATGTGGTGAATGCTTCGGCGGTCGTCTCGTTGAAGTCAACGAAATTTGTTTACCAGAGGGTTGGCGAGTACGTGACAATGAATGGGTATGCACTGATCGCTGCGCTCGGCGGGAATTTGAGTCTCTACCTCGGGGCGAGCTTTCTGGCGCTTATTCATATCGTTGTGTTCTTCGTTCGGCTGCCTTTTGAACGTTGTCGAACGGCGAAAAACAAAGGCGCCCGGAGTAGGCGGTGACGTTCATCTGGGACATGCGACTGGTGTTCAAATCTTATCGGAGATAGCGTATTTCAGAGAGCTCGGCGCGTTGCAAGTGCACATGGAGGCCATGCAGCAGTGGATAAGCTTGAATCAGCAGAACAGCATTGGCTGACCAGCTGTGAAAGGCGGTCTACTCCAGGAGCAGGGATAACGAACGACTGTTTTCTAAACGGGTTAAACATTGCTCAAAGTCGAAACGTACAACGCATGACGTCATAGTATACGCATGTTTGCAACAACCACAGGCCGAAAAGTGTATGCTCTATTCAAAGCACTACGTTTCTAACAGTCTGAATTTGCGCGATTTGCTTCTTTTTCGAAACCGATACCGTACTTTTCCCTTTACTGCTCTGAAGCACAACTTGCTTTTTGCCCATTTTAGGCAAGAAATATTTTTCCAATTTCTGCCTCTGCCAGTGCGCAACCCATAACTCCAAGTTATAATGTGGTTGTCGCTGCGATTGCATTACAGAAGGGCGAACAAAATTTTTCGAGGAACGACGTTCCGGCACCGACCGCAAAGAAAAAATATTGCGCTCCGCATGAAAAAGTTTTTTAATTTTTTATTATGCCCCTTCCCATTTATAGCTCCAGAGGCAGCAGTGTGGGTGCTGTAAGTGGAAAAATTCGGTAAGTGGCACGCTAAATGCATTAAATACATGCACACACATAGAGTTTGCCGATGTTTGGCCTCGGCCGAGAAAACGTCCCGAGCTAAGCAATTCACAGCACTTTCGTGTCGACACCTTTCGAATTATGGTCTCCCACTGGGAAGTGCAAGCCAACTCGACAATGTCTGACAAAGTGTTCGCAAGAGTCATAAAGCTGAAAAATCAAGAAGCGTGCACAAGTCGACGCAAAAAGTGCTCGATCGATCAATTCCGGGCAACTCATGTCCGATCCGCACTGCCATGAAATGGCGGCAGCAATCACGAAAGAGTAGCCACAACCAATTATAGCTCTTTCCTGCGTTTTATCGCCCATGCGTGAAACACGCCGAGTACCGCATGCGCACATTTTCAGCGAGCAGCTTCGCCAGAAAGCGACTTTTTGGCGTTCAAGAGGTTCTCCAACAAGTGCAACGTGTGAGCCGCTCGACGGCCCAAAATGGCTTTCAAGCAGTGCTCAATTAAACCTGTCTGCAAGTCGGGCATCAGCTACAAAATCGGTCTCCTGTGCTTTGGAGCACTAAACGTTTGCTTAGCTCTCGCTTCGGGTTTCTTGCTGCTTTCCGCGTGTGCTGCGGCACAGCATAGAGATTACGTCGCCGAACTTATCGACTCAATTCCGCTCTTCGGCATCGACGCATCGAAAATCCATTGCGCTGAAAATAACTCAGCGGATTCGTTATCAGATATGCTTGTTTCGTACTGTGCGATCACCTCGACACTGTCGTATTATGCTCGAACACTGCTCCTCATCGGTATGATTAGCAGAAGACAGGAAGCGCGAATCGGAATTCGTGTATTAGCTTTCCGTCTTTTTCGGGCATTTTCATCGGCTGCCTCATCGTCGCTTTGGTAACCACTGCCGCAATCGGTATTGTCGTGTGGCCAACGCGAGCGCGTTCACTGCTCATCTGTAGCGTGTGCTGCATAGCAGTGGGTCTCATCTTTGCAACCGAAATCGGCGTCACTTCCAAGTAGCTAGAGGCCAGGAGTTCCATTTTTCGATTGTCAATCGATTCGGAGGAATTTCGAAATTATGCACTTTCGAAATTAAAAATCGAAGAAATTTTTTTAGTGCAATTATTTTAGGTAAAAATCGAAGAGATTATTTTAACTAAAAATAAATAGGGTAAAACATAAATTAAAAAATAGTTTAAAAAATAAAAAGATTTTAAACAAGCAAAGTATGAAATTATGTCAAAAAATTTTAGCGTAAAGATCTGAACGTGACCGATTCGCACAGGATTCTAGCCTTTTTCCGTTTCAGATCGAGATCGTTGATCGACAGCGTTGAAATCGACGTGGATCACCGTTTCAGAGTCGAGCTCAACTACGCCGCGAATGCTGCTCGTCGAAAGTTTCTTCTCGAAGCCGATCGATCGCCAAGTTCCGCTTTGTCATCTCAATCTGATCTCTCCCTATCTCTCGTCCGAATGAAGCAGCGACAGCCCGATCTGATCGCCAATCGAGAGCAGGTGATCGCGTGCGACTTCTGGCGTCATGTGCAGCAAAATCTCACCTGCTGTGGCGTCGACGACGTCGGCGTCAACGGAAGACCCCCGTCGCTCTACTGTGACGACGACGAAGAGTTGACGATGAACTGCACTCAAGCGATGATCGCCGGTGGATCCTGTGGTTCCCTCGTTCGAAACGAAGGGAGAATCTTCGGAAAACTTCGACAAGCGTCGAGACTGCTACTCATCTGCGGATCAGTCGGAATTCCAGCACCAATTTCTGGCCTACTCATCGCTTACGTTTTGCGCAAACAATCTACTGCCAACACGATTACGACTTTAGTTTCTGCCTGTTAGCTGCATCTTATGCCAAGCTTCCTCGTGCTATATTGATAGTACCTTCCGCAACTTTGGTACAATTATCGATTTTTCTTGTCCCCTTTGGTCAAACGGCGAAGAGCCTTGCGACTTACAAGTACAACTATTGATCGATTTTTTAGTGAAACTCATGCCACACGTTGACAAGTCAAAGGTCATGCGTAATTTACGTAAACAAAAAATTTGAATTTTTCGATCCCCTCTTCCCATGTAAACGTTCGTCACTTTTTGGCCGACCCCCTCAGAACGCAAAAAAAATTACGTAAACATTCGGCCGACCCCCCGGTCACTGTCAAAAGTAAAAATAATCAGGAGTCTGAAATTGTACCCACGGCTGAAATTATACCCAGAATTCGTTGTAAAATTTAGCGAAAATAATACAATATCCCAGGAACTTCCGAAAGCAAGATAAATTTCATTCAACAACACCATTGGGCGAGAACCGGTGCGCCAAATGCTTGACGAATTGTAACCCCTTCAACGCGGTGGTCTGCAGAAAGCCTCCGATCCCCCTTTTAGCAGTAATGTGCGTGGTGTTTCGGCTCACACTGTGCTCTGTGAGTACGGTAGTCCAGTAAGCCCACATCCATGTCAAGAATAGCGTGTAGTAGAGTGTTTTGCATATAACTACAGAACACCTGGACCGATTTGTTTCAAATATGGTGATAAAGCTCCCGTCACGTCGTAATTTAAAATTTAATTTCATCGATGTTTTCTGTGGTATATATTTTTTGTAATAAGTGACGAAAATTTATACGTTATTTTGTCCATAACTCAAGAACGCCTGGAACAATTTGCTTCAAATATGGTGAGAATCTTCCCGGAGAATCACATTTGATTTCATCGGTAGTTTTTGTCATAAGGTGGCTTTTGGCATAAGCGGCCAATCTTTGGACGCACAGATCAGTGTGCCCATTGCGATGGCCCGTGTTTGTTGCCGTTGTCTGTCGTGTGCACGATAACTGTTGAAAGAAGAGGGCTAGTAGATTGAAATTTTCCTGTCAGTGCTTTGGGGCAAAAGTAAGCACAATTTCCTAAACTGTAGACATGACTCCAGACTGCGTTGACGGATTTGGCTGAAATTTTGCAGCTCCGTTCCCTCATGGTGTACTCCTCAACTTCACTGTCATCAGTGGTTTTGTCATCGGTGGGTTTAGGCGCACTGCACATGTGATGTTAGTTGGCATAGTTATAACTCCTGAACGCGTTATCAGATTTAGCGGAAATTTTGCAGTGCACTCCCGTCATAGTGTATGTACTCTTGAAATATACTCTCGCTTGATGTCGCAGGAAAGGAAATTTTTTCCGATTCTCCGTTTCCGACCCATTCAAAAGCCGTAAGAGTTTCGCATATTCGTGCATTTTTTTCCTCTTTTTAACGTTTAGAAGCTTTTTAACGTTTAGAACTCTCGCTTGATGTCATATTTTTGGCGCACACTGCGTCAGTGGGCCTCGAGGACAAATGCATCCGACTTGTTTCCTTTCTACGCGACGTCGGCTTAAACAAACTGACTCTGAGTCACAGTGATCACAACGACACCGTAGCATGACTAGCTTCAAAACTGAGACGGCGACATGCCCCATCACGACGTCCTGCAGCCGAAGCGGGCGGCATCGCACCATATCAGTACGAAGTCAGAAAATGTTGGTGTGAGTAGCAAGTGAACGCTTATCGTGCATCCGCATGATTGCTCAAACTGTGCAGCGAAAATAAGCAATAACAAGTAAATCGGCAAAGCCGAAAAAGCATCTTGCCGTTTCACAAAAAAACACCAGCACATAATTTTTTGAAGCAAGAGAGAAAAGGAGGCCACAATTTGTCGCCGAACTGCGTTTTTCCTCTCTCTTGTTAAAAAATCAAAACGAAAAATTTTTTCGGGGAGCTTCGCCCCGAACCCCCCTCACCATTCGCAAGCTGGTACATACCATTGGCAAGTTGGCGCCCACCATTGGCAAGTTGGCGCTTACCATTGGCAAGTTGCTTACACCGTCCGCTAACTTTTGTCGGCTGGGGGATTGGGGGATTGGAGAGGGATTGGGGAATTTTTTAAGTGTGACCAGTAGGCATCCTTTTTTTACGCTTGCTTCGCTCGCTTATCTGGCAGGATGCAAAAAGGAAAGTTTGTAATCGTTTGCAACACTGAATCACTTCCTTTCGACGGCTCTTATATAGTGCACATCGGTCGCACAATTTAGCAACTAAATTGTTGAATTACGAGCAGCACGCTGGTATGCTTTGCTCCTAATATAGCTTTGAAAATGCAACAAAAAAAAACATTCTGAGATATTTTTCGAAAGAAAAATCTGAGCTTGAGTCTGTTTTTCGTTTTCCAAACGCGACTTATTTTTTTACATGCCGTGGACGTGTGTTGAGAAAATAGAAAAGATAGTGATTGTTTGTGCCGGAAATTTTAAACTTCAAACTTGATTTTCCGTACTGTGTGTCCTCTAATCCAGTAGTACGCTCTGCTATGAGTTTAACTAATGCTTTCTTCTCCGCGGAGCACTTTACTCTATGAGACCATCTTGACTTTAAACCAAGCCCGCTAGCATACACGTGTTTGGCACATATCATATTGTTAATTTGGGCTGTTGACAGTGCTTTGCCTACAAAGTTCGTGATAGCTGAAAGCTTATGCCGTGCTTATATTGAAGAGCAAACAAGACATAACGTTTCAGGCAGAACATGGCTGGTTGTAAGCTTGGCATCATTCTCACGTTCCTTTTGGTTGCTTTGTCGTCGTCGCCGATGGTATCGTTCCAATCCTTGGGCGTGTTGCAGCTGGCCTGGTCGCGAAGCAAGTTGCAAAAAAAGCAGCGGCAAGATCCAGCGCACATGTCGTTGGTCGTGGTACAGGCCCGAGTGGTTTACCAAAGCAGCACTTCCCGCTAGCTCCCAGCCGAAAGGCCGCACAGGAGGCTGCTCGAAATGCGGGAAAGGGCAATCCGCCCGTACATCATCCACCGCACGGCCCAGGACAACGTCCACACTGGCATCCAACGAATAAGCAAGGTCAAATCCGTAAAGACGGATCACACTATCAATATGGGAAAAGGAGAGGATGAAGTACAGTTTCCTGCGGCATGCATAGCTTATATTATTATTACGATATACTCTTGATTTAAGTTTGATCATATCAGTGACCTGTCTTAAATTATTGCTTTACTCTGATTCGAATTCGATGTTCAGTTAATTCTTTCTTCTATGCATTTTTCTTACTATGTACGGTAATTTAATTACCACATTTGTTGTCAAGCGCAGTATTCACGCTCGACTCATGCGTTTTAGGTCCACTGACCAAGTCAGTAGGGCTTATGCGCAATGACGTGTCATCCGTTCATCTGTCTGTACGCATGTATGCACGATAGCCCTCGCAAGAAGCAAAGCTAATGGATTGCGGTTTTGCAAGTGGCTGCGATAAACCAAATGCAAGTTTCAGTTCATAGATGAACCCAGTGTGCCTAATACTCTGGGATAGGGATGGGCGGACCTGGACAACCTGGACAAAAAGGTGGACACCCGGACATGGACACTTGTCCAGGTGTCCAGGTTGGCCAAACCTGGACACCGCCCAAAAAAGTTTTGCAACTTTGTAAAATTTCA